>LQRL01118325.1:10113-21252 GCA_001703475.1 Hydroides elegans
GATCTAACTTATAGAATATGCTCTTAGGGCATCTAAATTACGTTTTCGGACTTAGGATAATGGACTAAATTGTTTGGTTTGGCTGGTACAGGTAGCGTGAGTATCGTTCTGGTTTATGTTGTTAGCGCATGTTTAATATAGTAAATATAAGCTTGATAGTTATATAATGTATATTAAGGGTTTCTTACTAAGTTTATTATTAAGTATATCGTAATATGAGTTAAATAAACTATAGTAATAATAAAGCATTGTTTTTATGGTTTAGTCGCGTAGTTGATCCTGGTAGCTTTTGCTACACCCTTGACTTGTTAGTTCGCTATATATTACACATATATTACAATTGAACAACGTGTCTAATTAATATTTGCAT
The DNA here is from genome assembly GCA_001703475.1 of Hydroides elegans. Taxonomy (NCBI): domain Eukaryota; kingdom Metazoa; phylum Annelida; class Polychaeta; order Sabellida; family Serpulidae; genus Hydroides; species Hydroides elegans. The sequence continues at coordinate 10,484 of LQRL01118325.1, forward strand.
GTTGCCTAATTATATCTTTTCGGTATAAACTGGTATACAGCACATAACAGCAGACATAGCACCCAGGTCCTACTTTTATGCGCTATATATTCATATGAAATTTCGTTAAAAAATAGAGTTTTCAGACTCAATATAACGTATGTTAAGATATTAATGTGATAAAAGATATTAATGTGATAAAATTGATGTTGGTTAGCCAAGTCCTTCTAGTTACTCATCATATAAGTTTCATAGCAAAATTATATATTGAATCCGCTAAATCATTGTATCAAACTAACCCTGTCTCCTCTTGTTGAATAAATATCCCAGAGTGTTTATTTATTTGTTTATTTACCGTCAAAAATACAATTTAAGATAATAGAGCTGAAAACAAAACATGAATTATACAAAAAACAGATATGCGTCAAATACTATATGACAACATGGATAGACTAGAATAATTACCTTATACACTTTATGATTAGTTTGTACAGGCATCCCTAAAATGCTAATAGACTCGGTTATTAGTTTGAAGTTTGTTCTCTAGTCGCGGGCTGCAACCTGAAACGCTCGATTACTATACTCACATACATCTTGAGACGCGAGGCCGGGGGTGTCATCAGGCCTTCTCCTGGTGTCACTGCTGGTTTCGGGGAATTCTGAATTCTGAAGGCGACCAGCTTCACCAGGCTCCCCAGTAAGTCTTCTCCTCACCCACCCGCGGCCAGCTTGGTACGAGCTCCTATTTCACCGATTCTTGATGTTGTAATTCTTCACGCAGCTTCATATGAAGCTGCCCCATGATGTTTTTTCCAAGCCAGTCTTTTTCGTTTGCCCACGGCACATCGTGTGTTTTAAGCCCACGTGACCAGTAGTTGTCACCGTATACTGCTTCTACAATCACATCACCAGCAGCTCCCTTCGGTACTCTGGTACACATTCTGCTTTGGCTCTTATTATGGCACTCATGACCTCTAGTTTTTCTTCCTCCCAACTTGCCTCAGTCAACACTTGTTTCGCTAGTTTCTTGGCTCAACATCCCGTAGAATCGAGCCTTCATGAACTGGTACGCATGTTCGGTGGACCTGAAGCGGCGTTCAAACACTTTAACTGAGCACGGGTAGAAATTGCTGAGAATGTCAATTTTGCCTTGGAACGCGCTTACGTTTCTAAGCGGTCGATGTCGTAGTTTTGGGCATAACTTTTTAAGGGTTTGATGAGTGTCACTACCACATACCGCGCATTGGTGGTGTTGCGATTTACCGCGTCGGGTGGATTCGGCAGCGGTGTCCCCTCGATCGCTAGTCTTGCTAGCTAGTGAGGAAACCGAGTGCGAGAGACCCGCTTTCGTGGCGCTACCTCGAACGCTAGTTTCGCTAGGTAGTGAGGTGCCCGATGATGCGCTTGTATGTGGGTAGATGGTGTCATTATCAGGATTCGTATGTCTGTTTCTATTCCATATCCACATCGATGCGGATTATGCCGTTCTCCCCGCCTTGTCTATCACTGTGCGCCGCTCCTTTCCGGTCACGCTGAGCATCTTCAGCGATCTCCATGTAGATTGGCCTGGGAACCCACGACAGCCGATCTCAAACGGAAAACACCAAGTTTTCCAACCGTTGTCTTTGCATTTATCGACCAATTCCGCATATTTGAGCATTTTCCGTTCATGGGCCTCTTCGATTCTTTCCTCCCACGGAACCGTTAGCTCCATGATAACACACACTTTGCTTTCTTTTGAAGAAATGACGATGTCGGGTCGGAGGTTTGTAGGCGCGATATATTCGGGGAAGCGTAATTGTCTCTTTAGGTCTACTAGCAATATCAAGTCGTTGGCCATGTAGAGTATTCCTGCGGCGCTACCACGAACGCTAGTCTTGCTAGCTAGTGTGGTGGCCGCTTTTACGAACTTGATGAATTCGAGTCGTCACTGTTTCCCTTTCGCGTTCTTCACTGCTGTATTTAATCCATTCGCTATGGCTTCAAGCACCTGGTCATGCCTCCATCGGTACTTGCCTTCTGACAGCGATTTAGGGCACGAGCTCAATATGTGCTCTAGCGTCGCCCGTCTCCCACAATTCTCACATGCTGGATCGTAAGTCAACTTCCATATTTCTAAGTTACTAGGAGACGGTAGAACGTCATACACCGAAGCGATATCGAATTTTCGCTTGTTTGACTCAGTTTTCCACAATTTATTCCACGAGGGTTTTCTGCTGCGTATATTTTCCCAACGCATCCACTTCCCTTGGGCCTTCAAACTCACTGCCTTTGTTTGTCTTGTTTCTTCTTCGTGCTGGTGCACCTCTTGCTGGACCATATCCCTTCGCTGGCGGCTGCTCGCTTCTCTCCATTGTGCTCGGTTGATACATCCTAAGCCCAATCTACCTTGGGTGACGGTGCCAACGAGGTCTTTATGCCTTAGCCTCGACTCTACCTCATCCAATGCGTCTTGTGCCTTCCACTTAAGCCTCGTCCTGTGATCAAATTGGGTACCTTGGTCTTTGTCGTCCTTGTTATCGCGGAGGATCATTGTGTGACGAACTTTTGCGACTTTATATTCCTAGACTATGGATGTCATCGGTAGCTGCAGCACACCTCCTTTGTTGTACAATGCAATGCTGCTAAGGCTCTTTAAAGACAACCACATCCGCAGGAAAGTGCTCACTTTCCCTTACAACTTCTTTATCGTAGTCAGTGGTACGTCGTAGATGGCAGTTGGCCAGATTAGTCGTGGGAGTATCCCATGCTGGTAGCAACATGCTTTGTACGATCCTGGGAGTTGTCGACCTCCTTTAGCCAGGTTTCAGTTTGCTCGGTCATATTCTGTACCATTGGTGTGTCCTTTCCGTCGATGGTGAACCACTTTTTGAGGCACTTTATTGTTTTTTCTTCTACTGTAGGTATCGGGTTTCCGTTAATTTTGAAAATAATCTTCTTAGGATTTTCCGTTCTTTATCACGAGGCTACGGGATTTTGCTGGCTTTGAATTTCATTCGCGCCAAGGTGAAAATTTCCGCCAGGTCGTTCAACACCCATCTGCCCTGGACAATCGACTTAGCCATCACCGTCTTGTCGTCCATGAATGCTCGCGTTGGTGGCTGAACTTTGCCTGACTTTGTTACAGCACCTCTTGATTTGTTTCTGTGATTTTGACTAGAAGGTTGATAGCTTCTGCAAAAACTATTACCGATATTGTGCACCCCGTTATGATGCCTATCTCAAGATCCTGCCAGTCGGTGATGTAATCTTCAAATGAAAACCTTATTTTGAATCGAGAGTAATAGTATTCCAACAGGGTTCGAAATTGTTCCGGCACGTGGTATTGCAGGAGTGTCAGCTCAACTAGTTTGTGTGGAACAGTGCCGTAAGCGTTCGTTAGATCCAGCCAGAACACCGCTAAATCCCCTTTATTCTTCCTTGCCTCTCCTATTATTTGGCTGATGACGGCTGTATGTTCAATACAGCCCGATAACCTTGGATACCTCCTTTCCGGACCGAGGTGTCTAGGTATCCGTTTCAGCAGGTACGTGGTCATGCACCTCGATAGGATGGAGAGGAATAACTTTTCTTCAACGTTGAGGAGAGATATTGTCCTAAACTGCTTGATCTCTGTAGAATCTTCCTCTTTCGGGGCGAAGATACCTTCCGATATTAGCCAGCTGTCGGCCACTTTTCCCCTTCGCCAGATTACTTTGAAAAGCGCTAGCAACCTTCTTTGAAGTTTGGGGCAATTCTTATATATCCGGTATGGCACTCCATTTGGTCCGGGAGCTGATGCTGCTCTGGCTTTCTTGGAGCTCGGATAGCTTTGGAAGCCCAATCTCGAATGGTTTTTCGGCTCTGGTTGAAATTTCACTTTGGCGTTCGGGTGTAGTTCATGTTCTCTTTCTGGATCGCTGTGGGTAAGCCTTAGGGGGTTCCCGACTTCCTATTTCGGTTTTTTTCAACACTCCACTTCGTTTCTCACCCAACATGCCTGCGACGTACCCGAATGGATTGGACGTGAAGCGCGCACGTTTGCGTCTTCTCTCGCGCCTGTTTCTTCTGTGGTTCTCCGCCCTTCAAAGACACCTCAACTGCTCGCTGCTATATCGGGTAAGCTCCGCTATTGAGGCCTTCTCCTCTGATGTAGCCTCTTTAATCGTTTGCGCAGGCTCTTTAAATCTGATCGCAGCTCTTGAATTTGCGTTTGTCTTCTGTTCGGTGTCGTTGTTTGGATTTTCGTCTTGACTTCTTTAACTCCGAATGTTTCCTTGCACACTTGATAGATGACGGAGGACAGTGTTCTCATCTTCCGATCTACATCACCCTTTAACGTTGTTTTTAAGAGGATATCCAAGTGTTCATCAAGTCTGTTCCATTTTTCCTTTTCCCGTTGCGCTGGCCAGTTTATTCTTTCCTTCCGTTTCTCTTCTTCTGGATTAACTCTTCGATGTTCGTGCCCCGCGCGACGTTCCCCTGCGCGTTGTTCCAAGTTAACAATTGGCGGGCAGCCCATTTTAGCTCGGTGAATATTGAGTCCTCTCTTGTTCTTCATCGTTTTTTTCCGCAACTGCAGACGTTATCTCCGTTGTTCGATATGTCTGTCCTTATACGCGTCATAGTCGTCTCCGTGTATCTACGGGTGGACCGATCATCCTCGCTCGCTCTCGCCCGGTCCTGAGAGTATTGCTCATTTTGGTTACTCGTAGCGATTGATGGCTTCTGGTACAGGGCTTGCTGGGCCTCTGCACCACCGTTACTGGACTCTCCCAGTCGTCACCCGTCTCTCCAGGCTGTCCACCGCTCTATTCTCGGCTGCCACCCAGTCTTTCCCGGGTGTCACTGCAGTGCAGTTGTTGAATACTCACATACATCTTGCGACGCGAGGCCGCCGGTGTCATCAGGCCTTCTCCTGGTGTCACTGCTGGTTTTGGGGAATTCTGAAGGCGACCAGCTTCACCAGGCTCCCCAGTAAGGTTTCTCCTCACCCACCCGCGGCCGGCTTGGTTCGAGCTCCTATTTCACCGATTCTTGATGTTGTAATAATTCACGCAGCTTCATATGAAGCTGCCCCATGATGTTTTTTCCAGGCCAGTCACTTTCGTTTGCCCACGGCACATCGTGTGTTTTGAGCCCACATGACCAGTAGTTATCACCGTATACTGCTTCTACAATCAAATCACACTTCAACAGCTCCCTTCGGAACTCTGGTACACATTCTGCTTTGGCTCTGATTATGGCACTCAAAACTTCTAGTTTTTCTTCCTCCCAACTTGCCTCAGTCAACACTTGTTTCGCTAGTTTTTTGGCTCCACATGCATTAGGCTGTTACAGATTTCCTCAGCCAGTTCTTTCATCCCGTAGTATCGAGCCTCCATGAACTGGTACGCATGTTCGGTCGACCTGAAGCGGCGTTCAAACACTTTAACTGAGCACGGGTTGACATTTTTACATTGCAACGCTCTACGTTTCTTAGCGGTCCATGTCGTAGTTTTGGGCATGACTTTTTAAGGGTTTGATGAGTGTCACTACCACATACCGCGCATTGGTGGTGTTGCGATTTACCGCGTCGGGTGGATTCGGCTGCGGCGTCCCCTCGATCGGTTTGTAGGTTGTATTGGGTTCGAACAGCAAATAAAACGATGCTGATTTTGGCTGCCGTGGTGGTTTGTGATGTTTGAGTAGGTTACTTAGGTACAAAGGCGAGAGGCCGTGTATGGCCTTGAACGAAGTAATACGTATTTTGAACTCTATCTATTTTTAATTGGAAGCCAATGAAGAGAGATAAGGGCTTTGGTGATATGCTGACGTCATTCAGGCGTTAAGGTGATTCATTACCTTTTGAAGTGGCATGAGGTTCTTATCCGGTAGATTGATATAAAGCGCGTTACAATAATTGAGTCGAGAGATTATCACAGATTGCATTATGGATTTCGTGGTGTATTCCGTGAGATACTTGCATATTTTACAAATGCTAAATATTAGGAAAGAGCCTACTTTTGAGAATTGCGAATGTGAAGGGAGAGTTGTTGGTCTGGGATGAATCTGAGGTTGCGCACAGTTTTCGATTTGGCAATGGACTCACCAGCAACATTTATTAAGGATGGTGTGACTTTTCTTATTACAAAAGACTAGGAACTCTTCTTTGTTTTCGTTAAACTTTAGCTTATTTGCGCGCATCTATTTTTATATATCCTGAAATGCATTATCTATGGTACCAAGAGTTGATTTGGTATCCGATTTAGATGACGGACTGATTGCTTTCCACAGTTGAATATTAACTGCGTAGAAGTTAGGTAATATAAGGAGTAAAAAACAAGCTTACCGTGGGGTTCATGAACCAATTTGGCATTTCCGGACCGAACATGGACACTTAAGGGAGACCATACGATAGCAATACGGGTTTCGACGTTGCACCATAAGCTGCTACTTGTTGTGTCCGTCCGGACTTATATGACCTTATCCATTCGAGCACATTTCAGTCGACATTATTTGATCTGCGGAGGCGATTGAGGAAAATAATTTTGTCGCCCATCCGTGTCGATAAGCATATAGTTCATTATGTGTATAAGCGCCGTTTTCGTGCTGTGTAGCGATTTGTAGGTAGATTGAAATAGTTCCTGTATTTTTATTCATTGTCTTCATTGTAACATGTAAAATACTAAAAACAAACATGAATAAAAACATGAAGAACACAAAACCATGACAACAACAAACGATATAGATACGTGTGTATCCAACCATAAGTCGGCAGGTTATAAGGACATATGTTTGGATATTACAAATTACATTTTAATTTACCCAGGCGATGTCCAGTTGTTGTCGTACTTGGAATAGAATATAACATAGGATGCTAATACTGAGGTTTTACTGATACTATTTTTGAGACTAAAAATACATTTAAGCGGCATCTTAAGACATTCTTAAACAGTTTTCAGACTAGAAACACAATCTTTTGTGAGGAGGCCCCTTGTACCTACTTCGATAGTAAAGGGCTCGCACATGCAACCTTTATACGAAATATCGTTTACAAGGGCTGCATATCTATCTTGTTTCGTACTTTGGCGTCGGCCATACCCAGTTCGAAGGAAAAAGTAAGTTCTTAAATCACTATCTTCTTAAGTTGCTGGTTGACTAAAACTATATAAGGGGATTTGGTAGTCTGTATGATATCCACTGGTATTGTAGAGTTGCCTTTGAATATTTTACCGGGAAGGTCAACGTATATATCCCAAGATGAGGTCAGTATATGTAACGCTAACATATTTGCGATGATATTCAAAACACTATTGTGGCGCCGTGTATAGCGGCCTTGTTCGAACATACGGGGACAGCTGTTAAGCGTATGTAGAAAGGTGTCTTTACCACGACAGAGTTCGCAATTCGCATTTAACATTTTTCCCCATTTACACAGGTTGCTATTTGTTGGAAGGGTATTGAGAGCGGAATTTGGTAGAAATTTGACTGTGTCCCGAGGTGGTTTGTAGATGCAGGACTTCTACTTCGGGTCCCCCTGTTCTTTCTCGTATAAACGAAGGAAATGGCCTTGCTGGGCTGATTTGAGGTGATTATTCCAGGTATCACTGATATTGGATTTGATAGATTTAACAAGGGCCCGTTTGACGGTAGGGAGATTCGTAGATTTGCTGGGATCGAGGCCAGCATGAACCGTTTCTAGCGTCTGCTGTGAGTACGTTGCCATCGAAAACTTGGTACTCCAACCTACTATCCAGGGCGTGATCGGCCTTCACTCGGGATGACGCAAGTGCCGTTGCATGGCTCTGTAAATAGAGCCATCTCACAGAGGGAATATTCGTTAACTGAGATTGATGTATTATATTTGGAGATGCTGACCTTGACAGACCGAGCCACTTTTTTAGGTATCTGTTGCAAATGAGTCGAGTTTATCCAAATTTGTTGACGAAAGTTCGTGCACAGTAAGCATAAAGCGACAAGAGGGTAGGGCATATTGTTTAAACATTTTGGCTTTATATTCCAAGCGAAGGAGAAGTGAATCAATGCTAGTTTTTTTCTTTGAGATTGGTCGAAATGTAGTTATATGTGTCTTGTGGTTTGCCTTAGAATGTGATTTGCGAGCCGAGAAATGTATGTGGGTCTTGTTCGATTGTTTCGATAGGGTTACCGTCGAGGTTATAGTCGTAGGTTTACCAGATGATATGGAGAACGAGCGGCATTTAGATGGTTTTAGCTTGAGTTGCATTGATTTTGTCTATGTGGTTATCTCGTTCATTAACCTTTGATGGGTACGGCGGTTTGTTGTGCACAAGTTAAAGTCGTCTGCAAATGGTGTACATATGATTAGAATTTTGGCGTTTAGAGCATATCCTTTTTCGCTATATGAGTTTTTCTATTATAGGATTGAATGCTATGAGAAAGATAATCGGACTTAGGGGGTCCCCCTGAAATACTCTTTTTTTTAAAGAAACGGTTCAGACGTCAATCCTTTATTACACACTTTACCGGATAAAGATTGATATAGGCCCGTTACATATGCGATGACTTCTGGGGAAAACATAAACCGTTCAAGTACTTTAACGATAAGGGAATGGTGAACGCTGCCAGGAGGTTATTGGCTTTGAAATATGCATTTAGTTGTTGAGGTGCTGATTTTTCTAGAAGTGTGGCTAAATATGGAAGGTTTGATACAGGTCTGGAGTATTGGAGTATCTTTTAAAGCGACAGGCTCCGACCCAAACCGTGAGAAAATTGTCATCTCCTCTATATCTCTCATAAACGTTAATGGTCACTCATTTAGCCACGGGACATTATATGTGCTTTCGCGCTACCTAGCTATGGATTAATTCACATTTAGTTTTGACATAATCAGAAAATGAGCCGGCCGCTCTTACCAAATAGTTGTACTGAAAAAGTGAAGGCAAAATAAGAAGCACCTTAATAATTTTCCGCTAATAAATGTGTCTGCGCTAGGACATCTGAGCTTATATATGGATTCCTATGTTCATCTAAACTAGTTATGACAGTTTTTGAATGGTGGATCCTGAGCACTCCTGAAAAATACCAATTCCGAAAATGCTCGAGTGCCGAAAGTGTACTCCAACAAACTCGCCAATATGTACCCACGTAATATCGTTAATCTCAACATATATTTAAACATTATGATTATTGTAAGTGTTAAACAATATTGTGCATTGAAACTAATATTTCTTATAGAACAAAATGTATAAGAGGATACATTTATTTTAAACATGCATTCACTTTATATAATTGCACCTGTAACTATCTGATATTTATCTCATATAATTTAATGAATATTTTAGTCGAAATCTGAATATCCTAGGATTAGTGAAATCAATGCAGCGATAGTTAATATTCACTGTATGCCATAATATCGGTTCTCTTTTACTATTATTGCAATTTTAATAATAAAATGACGTTCATCTTTATATATATGAGTGGATATATTCAGTTTCTTTGTTGTATTTTTGTATATTTTTAAATATTTTCTGTCTCATATGGTTACAGTTCTTTGTGGTGATTTATGATGAACATACGTGAGACAAAAACATGTATCAGCCCTTTTATTTCACGACAGTTAAGTCCAGCTGCACGACAATACTGTTGAATTCTTTCGAATAGATGTTTCCATGGTTTCCTCGTAAAGCTAGCAAAGTAAGCATTTTACAAATAAATATAATTTCAATTTAATCGAATCAATATCAACAAATCCATTTTGTTGTCAACTGAAACGAATATGTATTTTATCTGAGGCAAATAATTCAATAAAAGGTTTTCATATTATCATAGGGTAAACATAGTGTTGTTTTGTCGGTTGAAGGTAGCAACGATCCTTTTGCTTCTTAAATTGGCCATGGTTCGTGACTCCTATCTCGGCCGATCGAACTGATTTGTATATGAAAACGTCGCTGAAATGCAAAGCAGCCATTGAGTAGGACATTGGTAGTGAAATTGACATCGCTCTATTTCAGTATTTTCATATTCAGGCCTAGAGATTCCCTGTGAGTATCTACGTGTAACTATGCATACGCAAGCATCACATTTTGTTGATTTTGTGGAGTCTGAAATGTTGTTTCCCACGAATCCAGTTTTGTGGAAAACACCTCGAATGAGTTCTAAGTTTCTAAATGATATCCTAATTTTAAAAGCTTTGGTCTTCCTTGTGAACGCTTACAATCTACGAGCTTTCTATATGACAGCTTCTTTGGTAACATGTTAACATGTTAACATGTCCTTTCCAGCAAAGCTGAAAGTGCATTAAATAGTGAACATGTCCGTGATATGTGGTTTTGCGATACACTTATTATCATGGTCGTTTCTATGCAAACTATTTAGACGTTGTTTACATGCATAGCATGGCGTCGGTCAACTGTCTACGTTTCGGTGTAATTGCGTTTATTATCCTGCCGAATGTGGAGCTGGGCTCTCTTAGTTCTTGCATAGACTTAAATTCGAGTTTTGTGACTGCAAACTGCATAGATAAATAAACTTCATAATAACATTGAGCCTTTGATTGTCTATGGTTGCGGCGGTTGTTTCATAGTATGCTTTAACAAGGAGTGACATGCGACACGGGATATCAACAGCTCCAGGAATGTCTCCTAGACTTCTACATGAGTCTCATGAATTAGATTGGTTGTGTCTCGAGCTTTTCGAAATCCACACTAGGGTTCTTGTATAAGTTGTTTTATAATATATAGTGTGAGGCGATGTAGTTGAGCTCACACAAAGATCTTATATGCAATCAAGAGAAAGAATTCGCCTCAATGGCTGTCGCATGATTCTCTGTATGTATCTTCTCCTTTGGT
>LQRL01118344.1:5897-18977 GCA_001703475.1 Hydroides elegans
TTCGCGTTGTAAAATCAAAGGTTCACATTACACCGCAACACATGTAGACTACAGCATCATAGACTATACAGCAATAATATGATTGCAGAACAACAATCCTGGGCTAGAATGCATTTTTTTTCACCAAATATCGGAACCAGTCTGGATTTGATAAGATAATATTTTGTGAAGAAGAACGACTACAACTTCTGCATTCATGATAACATATCCTGAAAGATTGTTTGACACCACATTTAACTGATAATACTAATAAGAATAAGAGCAGCATTTTACTACGTGTTTTCGTTTACATCAATTTCCAGGCACAGCCATCAAATATATTCCGATTCTGGTACAACTGTGCCGAAGCGATCTGGATAGAAACAAACATTTCTTGACAACCATGATGGAGAACTATCCCGCCGGAGTAGGTAGTTTCTACGTTTACGTATCGTACGATACAACTCCATCCTATTACACATGGATAGAAAACCTTAGGCAGCAAGTGAACATTCAAAGTAATGAGATCGCCATTACCAAAAACCAACATTCTTATACCAGTGGTCACGAAAACCACGCGATAACCGGGAGTTTAATATCGGAGCACGAAATTATCGATTTCGGGAAAACCTCACACGTGTGGCACATAACGATTTACGACGGCGAAACAGGAGCACTTTTGCTGAAACATGCATCCAAAATCGTTCTTATGGACATAAGGTATCGCAGACCTTTGGCCATGCCTGATTATGCCAAAGAACTATTTCAGGGTTATACGAACCGGAACGTTACCAATGGTTTCCGCTATGCACAGTACACGATTCCGCGTAACGCCGACTTTTTGCGACACTACCAGCCCATTTTCAGCAAGCAATGGACCATAGTCAAGCGCCAGATTGATATTAATAACCACACCAATTATTTGGCTTATATGAATATATTGTCATCTGCCATGAATGAAATGCTTGAAGCGTTCAATCAATGTCACTTATTCGTGGATCACCAGGATGTTCTGTACCAGGGAGAGAGTCTCCTAGGCGACACGTTGGACATAGATGTATGCACAAAATCTGGAAATACGGGTTTCCATGCCAAATATGAGGATGTGTATATTATGGTTAGCATTCGCGGAAAACGTATAACCCTGTGTCATTATCGACTCGTTAAGCGAATGGAAGATACCAGGGAGACTGGCAAATCCATCGCTGCAAAATTATAAGTTTTTTTTTATATGGAACTGTTTTGTCTTAAAAAATATTTATCTCATGTGATCATAAATTGTGAATTATATCAAATAGATTGCCTCTATGGTTTAGACGAGAGAGAATGTGTATCAATGTTATGAGTTCAGGAGTACCCAACGGGTCATTTTTGAAATTTAGTCTAATTTTACTTCATTTGGCATGAAACTCTAAACTTCTTAAAACCTGAAAATTATATTTATTTATTGAATTATTTCATTTTTCATTTGCCATCAAGGAACAAAGAAAATATTATTCAAGCAACTTTGCACAACACTGCCAGAAGAATGAAACATTTATGTACTGAAATAAATGTTTTAGCATAGAATAAAAAAAACTATTTTTTTGTGCTTTATTATATGAATGTTAAATGAAAAAGTATACATCTCAGTAATAATTCTATGCCTTAATGCCATTTTCATTGAAACCGAAGATTGTATACGCTATTTAAAACATGTTTATAACATGTGTTTTATTCTTATGAAATACCAGGAAAATACAAATTATAAGGAATACAATATTTTATCTATTCTGTTCTGTGAAAATGCCAGCAAGATAGAAATGTGAAAAAGAATATATATTTCACCGATTAAATCGCTGGGTACTCCTGTGAGTTCGAGCGTTTGGTACTGTAGCCTAATTGCAATTTTATCGACTTGTGTTAACATAAAGTGGTTCGAAATTGAGTATTATATGATGTTCATATAGAATGAATTGATAGATGAAAGAAATATATGTAAGAAAATGCCGTATGCTATTGATGATTGTTGTACGGATTCTAGTAATGATAAAGTGAATTTGTGGTCTTATCCATAGATAACTGTGTTAAGGTGAATACACGCGCTTGTGGAATTTTTCTGCGGCACAGCGATATACAAAGAAAATAAAGTAAACCCTGCGATCGCATTATCGCAGGGTTAACTATATTTTCTTTGAATTTACCTGTACCGCAGAAACATTCCACAAGCGCGTGTCTTTACCCTTAGGAAAAATGTTATTTGGAATAAACAGATTATATATCAACATACTTTTTGTGTACATTTCATGTGTATATCATACATATAAAACATATATATAAGTATAAATAAACGAAAGGAATATTATGCTCAGTAGAGCATATAAAATGCTATCTTTTTTGTGAGAAATGAAATTGAAACCTTAATTATCTAGACCATATTTGTATATTAACATTTTGTTATTCCATGCGAGTTCTAACATATATGATCTCTCATGCTTGTTACCATGGATAGGCTATCCAATTTATCTTTCTTCACTAAGACTTCTAAATAACAACACCCTTTAATGCATGCATGCATGTGCTTAACCCAAACAGCCAAAGAAGGGCTGTCCCAACGCTGCATTTGCACTTTGACGCACTTTGACGTCATATTTACATCGACAATGCCCGCCTACTCAGCTTCCACTCTATTGAATATGCGTTTTGATTGACGTGTGTTTAATGGTATCACAGGTCAATTTGTATTTCGCATTGCTTATTAAAGGCAGCCAATAAGAAAGACAAAATAAGGTTCAAGGTCAACTTAGCTGATTAGCATAATGTTATGCATTTGAAGCTTTACAGGGACGTCGTGAGATTCGACGTCGCTTACATCCACACATTTATATTTTCCACGTTTATTAACCCAGCTTTCGTGAAACGAAAACTGGGTTTGTTAGATCGGTCGGCGTCGTCCGCCGTTAGTTAGTTAGTTATTCAGTAAACTTTTTTTCAAAACCTATCTCCTCACACAGTTTTGGTCATAGAGTTTTGAAATTTTAACCAACGCTTCCTGATGGTGTCCCCAATCCAAATTGTGCTCTGGATGACGATCGAACCATTATGGTCGCCATGGTGAACTTCGCAAAAACCGCCAATTTGGTCTTCTATATGGTAAAAAAACTTTTTAGCTCAATCCGTATGACCATATACCATATGCTATCGGTAAGACAGGTCTTATGGCGTGTATTATTATATACACGACCAAACCTGCCGCAAGCAGAATGGTTGGTCATGCGGGGCTCTTGTGTTGGTTGATAGACTCCAATGATGGATACGTGCATTTTTCTCATTGAGGCATGCCTTCTGACTTCAAATTATTGATTTTTATGTCTGTTGAACTTCTTGACTGTTTGAATCACAGCTTTCACACACCTGGCCGAATAGCTCAGTCAGTTGTGTATCGGCTTCATGTCCCAAAGATCGTGGGTTCGATCCTGGATTCAGCTCGAAAATATTTTTCCTTGAGAAAATGCAAGAAATAATATTCTCATGTATGGTGCCTTTAGTAGATAGCCATATCTTATCTGAAAGTCTTGCATAAGATATAAATGTCCGGTTCATAATGTACTCATACATATTGTGTGTATGTTAATTCATATCGCATATGGGCCTGTAGCTTAGGGATATAGCATCGGACTCAGTCATAAGGTCGTGGGTTCGAATCCCAGCTTGTACAACCGATTCTTAAAGATAATGGTATAATGGTATAAACAAATGGGCTATATCCTGTATCAGTCCCCCTATGGTTAATTTCCCATATACGAAACAACGGGCATCATAGCGATTTAAGCCCTCTAAGCGGATTAAAGGGGACAATTACAGGATATAGCCAACAAATGAATTTATTTTATAATTGTTATTGAAATGCAGATGGTGAAACAAAGTGATACCATATGACTTATATATCAACGTATGCATTAATACTTACCTATTAAGTCTCATTAAAACAATGAACAATAGCTTGTTTGCTAGTACTTGAAGAGCTATTAAGTAAAGCTGGGTCATTGTCCGAGACAATCTTGTTATCAAACAAAACCATTTTTAACAAGTTTAACCAGCCGATAAATAACTTCCTGCTATATGTTACATTATGATATACTTTTGATGTTTGTTCATAGCCTTTAAGACAAAGTGGTGACTGTTCATTTGTCCGAAGGTTCATCTGTCCGAAGGTTCACCTGTCCGAAGGCTCATTTGTCCGAAGGTTCATCTGTCCGAAGGTTCATCTGTGCGAAGGTTCACTTGTCCGAAGGTTACACATAATTCCAAAAATGAAATAACCAAAATTTATGTTTTTTTTTACATTTATTTTTTCGTCAATCAATTAAGACGTCATGCCGCACGTCACATCATGTCACGTGGCCTTTTTTATCTGTTTGTCAAATTGATAGCTCAAAACGTAAAAGGTTTCATCAAATTTGAAACTTAGTGTACGAGCGTATGATTTGAAAGCATGAAGAGGATCTATTGAATTTTTTCTATTGAAATATCAAATCAATATGTTTTATAATTTCCTGTAATTCAAAGCATTGGTAATTTGTGTATTATGTTATTAAAAATTATTGGAGCAATGTTATAAATTTCCAACTAAAATCACATAGATTCGTAAAAAATATTGTAACAAGTTTTCCTAGATTCTTGCAGCTAGAGGGCAATTTGTGAAAAAAAAATCAACTTTGAAAAGGAACATTTTTTAAGGAACACCTCGTAGGGTACTCTTTAGGATTTCCAGGGGAATAAGTAAGTTCACAGAATAAATCCCTGGGCATTCCTGTATGTATTAATTCCATTCTAAGTTATGATATACACAGGATATCTGACACTTATTGTACTTTCGATGCCGTAACAAACGCGACAGCAAACGAAAACTACCCCTTTGATTATAAAATTTTATCCTATATAAACCTAGATATGTTTTTCCAAAATGCCACAGGTCATATCACGACTTCAAAAATAACTGTAATTTATTCAATACATTTGTCACTTTAATATAAGTTGATAATATAAGATACTTCGAGAGGGAGTTTGTAGATATTTGGAAAAGCAAGAATGAGAGCCAATAGAATGACAAACAAGGCAAAACTTTAGTTATTGGACCATCAAAGTTATTGGTCAGCGAATGAAACAAGACAGAATTCTATCTAACGAATTTCAAAACACAATTAATAAACAAATGCATGCATATCTAGGCGGTCATTTCCCAAACATATCCAAATCAGACCAATAAACATGGAATGTTTTGCGAGCACCCCATATAAGGCGTTAGTTATGCTGTTTAACCATGTAGGTAGAACTATTGAATGACATCGTTTTATGCATAAGAGATATTGGCTAAATAACATGCATTCTGTTGAATTGCTGCTGATAAAAATTTCAAAGAATTTAAAAAAAGAAATAGACAGGTGTGGCAAAAAATCGCCAAAAATACAACGTTTTTAGAATTTAAAAAGACCAAAGAATAAAAAAGTTATTTGAGATACAAGTGGTTTGTTAACAAATTTTATATGGATTAATAAGACATTTGTTTGGTTTGTAAAGTCCTTATTTTGTGTTTTTAGAAGAGCACCTCACGAGCTGTTCCCCAAAAAAGGTGTTCCCCACCAAATTCCAGCTGGCTTGGAGATTTTGAGAAATTCTGTTCTAGCTTGGAGATTTTAGCAGTTTGAGGAACACCTTTTTCGATATTTTCTGAATTTTCGTAACAAGAAGCGAGAATTTTTATTTGAAAATTAATTAAACTTGCTTTCAAATGTCTAATAAACTGTTATTTGCAATATATTATAAGTAGTCTAACTATATTCAACATTTCAATTTTCTCGAAAGGTGTTCCTTTTTTGTTCCAAGCTGGCTAGAAAAGGTGAAACTGGTCAGCTGGCTTGGAGAAAAGGAACACCTTTTTGCAAAATTTTGATGTTCAAAAAACATTATTTTGTTGTTTTTCGTATTAGTAATGTTGTTTAAAGGCGACTTAACAACCTTTTGAAAAATGTGTCGTGGGGTGCCCTTCTTTTTATGTGAGTGTTTTGAAATTGAAACTGATTTCATTTGAACTCATAATTTTGCAATATATGTATTTTTTTAATTAAATCACCACTACAAACCAAATAATTAAAACGTAGAAATGAAAAAATGTAATTCGTTATTTCAAGTCTATATTTTCTTATGCTATTATCTGTTTATGTCTAATTAGCATACGTCTCAGCTCCAGTAGGATATGGGAGGGGGAGTAAGATATGAGCGACACAGTAAAGAGGTATTACAAGACATTCTTGGTATATTTCTTATAAATCGGACTAGTGAACCTTCGGAAAGATGAACCTTCGGACAGATGAACCTTCGGACCGATGAACCTTCAGACAGGTGAACCTTCGGACCGATGAACCTTCGGACAGATGAGCCTTCGGACAAATGACATGGAACCGACAAAGTTATGCTTGTGACAAATTTCGCAAATAAAAACGGACCAAAAATATAATCTGCTCCGTTTTCGTAAACGAAAAAGATAGCAGATGATAAAATCTATATTTATATATTTCATCGAACAGTAAACTCTTTATGTAGATAAGTTACAATTTTATAAAACTTACAAAGAAACGTCTATTCGAATTCATATAATGGTAATGCATAACATATTGTTATGTCCATACATTGGTATGCGAGCCTGTTATTTGTTCTATGTCCCTAAAATGATAGTTTTCTACATGCAAAATGCCCTATGTTCGTTTTATAGGATGTCACATTTCGAGTTCTCAGATTCGCTTTCTGTCCTCTTGCTTGCAGGTTTAAATGCCGTCAACGCAGCTTCAGTGATGCTCAATTGTAAAGCACACCTGTATTGGAATCCCAATTTCTTTCTCGACAAAATCAAAGCCGAAGCATCTCAATCAACCTTCGTCCTGAGCCAACATTTTGAAATCACGCCCCAGTTTTACACTGTATTTTCCAATAACAAAGCGGTAGATGACAATATATTCCCTGGACCATTTCGCTTTGAAAGCGTCATTAGTCAAGTTGGAAACACCTCTTGTTTGTTGACGATTAAGCTCTGTGGTGGTTTAAGCGGCGCTGCAGTAGCCATTGAAAAATGCATTTACGTAGCGATGGATATGGAAACCAGGCGACCACGTGCTATAAGTCCAGAGTTAAAGAAGCTGGCATCCGATTTCTACGCAAGGAATCCAGTGCAGGCTTCAAAGTGGAAACCAGAGGGTTTCGATTGCAAGCAATCCGACATAGGATCGGTCCAGATGTTTCAAAAAGTGCCGAAAGAGAGCGACATCGATGAAAATGGACACGTGACGTACCGTGTGTATTTGGATTTCGCGGCGGCGTGTGTTGAACGGAAATGGAATTCGGAGAAATACAAACAGGCGCGCTATCGCTACTTTAGTATTCGTTACCATGGCGAGGCACTGTGTGGGGATTTGTTGGATTTCAAAGTTGTACGCAATTCAAATGAAGATGAAGTATTGGTTTTCGTTCAAAAAGGAGACAACACAATTGTTAAAATGAAGTTTTCGAATCGATCTAAAGAAGTATTGGATGGGGCTAATATCCAAAGTAGCAGAATGTGACTGCTCACAAAATTGAGAATTTCCGTTGATTTAAGAGTTTAAATCTAGTCTGTGTTTACTCGAAATGTGTTTATATTTATATAAACATAAATCAGGATATCAAGACAAGGAATCGTATGTGTTTTGATGATCTTAGAAGCTGTGTATAGTAGTTGTGTGCTCTTAAAGTTCTACATCTTCCCTGTGTTCGACATCATCAATTAAAGGGCTCCGTGCAACAATGCGTTAAGTCTCGAATTGGCGTTTTGAGAAAAGAGGCATAGAATGTTTTTGAATTTGTCATTTATATAAGGACTGACAAATGACCAAACGATGATATTATAATGATCACATATATTTTGTAGCATCAATCAAGTATATTACATGGATCTACAATCACGTGACACTTTGTAAAATATTTTGGCGAAACATGCAAAGTCGACTTAACACATTGTTGCACGGAGCCCTTCAATAAATTGTATGAAGTACATAATTTATATATCACGATAGATATCTCATAACAGAGCATGGCATAGTGAAGAGCACACCAGGAGGTGTTCCTAAAAAAGGTGTTCCTTTTCAAAATTGATCTAGTTACAAACTTTTGGAAAATGCGATCTAGCTACAAGAATTAAGGGAACAGTGTTTTCAATAACTCTCTATTTTTTACCAATCCAGTTAAAAATAAATTTTATCTAGGCGTTCTAATAGAAATGTTATTAATAAACTGGTATTACATATAAGTATTTTGAGTTTCATTTTTCACAAAAGGTGTTCATCACCGGATTCTAGTTGCCTAGATGAGAGCAATGCGGCCAGCTAGCTACAAAAATAGGAACACCTTTTTGTAAAATTGTTCTTTTAAATTTTAATGATTACTGAATATTTCATTGTAACAATCGCTTTTATGCCTCAATTTAACACTTAAAAAAATAGGTCGAGGGGTGCCCTTTGCATAATAAAAAGGTGTATGATTAAAACATGAATACAGTATTTCGCATCTTTATAAACAGTTTGTATATTTTTATTGTAATGATTGTGAGTTTAAATAATGAAAAAAAAATAAAATGAATCATTATTTTTTTTTAAAATAGTATTGGCTTTACCTACTCGTTTCGTATCCACATTAGCGGATAATTAACATGTTTGTTTAACAAATAAGCCACTATTATGATGAGCGACACATTTTTCAACAAATTGTAAAATCGTCAAACTTTAAAAAGACGGATAACAACCAAATATTAGTTTTTGAACAATAAGAATCTAGTTGTTAAAAATAATAAGCTTTAATAAGGTCTTGACTGATCTCGCTAGTAGGAGACAACGATGTTCGTTATGTATCAATGTCCACGCTTCCCAAAGAAAATTATCTGGATCCAAGAATGTTTAAATTATATCTCTTAGCTTAACGTTACTTTGGCAGAAGTTTTCAGAAGACCGAAAAGATCCTAACATGATGAATTCGTCGAAAAAACGTCCATTTCAAAATTGCAACTTTTAAAATAGAGGGTAGTCCTCTTTCAGGTAGAATTGTGGAATAATGGATAAGACTTGAAAACCCTAAATTGCATGAACATTTGCCTAAATGGACCAATACCATTTCCTGAAAATTTTGTAATTCTTATATATATAGTTTTTGTGTGGTTACATATCAAACCCGTTTTGCGTTTTCAGTGACGCTCGGTATATTTAGAAGGGCACCTTGGAAGATATTTTTTTCACAAGGTTGTAAAATCACATTTAAAACTTACTAAATAAAGAAAAAAATAGAAATATTGACATTTGCCAAAACTAAGCTGAAATGTTCCTCTATTTTTGACAAATATGCTGCATTGATGCATAAAAGGAACAAGTTTTGAGAAAATTAAATGATGAATATGTCTGAATTACCTTGCCTATTTGACGAATAGCAGTTTATTGGTTAGTAGCTAGTAGTTTTTAAACCATTTTCAACAAATAATTCGTATTACTTTAAACGAAAATAAGTTACCAAAAGTTATTTCTTAAATACTCAAGCAAGGAACTATTTTTTCTCAAAATTGCCAAGCCGGTTGGGACGCGTTGGGAACACATTTTATGAACATTTCGTGAAGTGCTCTTCTATTAGGCTTATTTTTAGTTTGATTAAACTCAAAATAAACACTTGCTGTGATGTTCTATCTCATCAAACTTACTTTTTGATATTATTGCAGGGCTGAATACTGCGGACATAGCACAAATCATGACGAAATCACACGTACTTTTATGGTCGCATAAGGATTACTTCGTTTGTAAAGCGAATCTGGAATGCTCTAACCATTCGTCTTTTGTAATATGCCAACAATATGATATTTCTCCTGGATATTACCATGGATTCAATCGAGTTGCTGGATCAGAATACATATCAAAAGGACCCTTGAGGTATGAGAATTCCATATCACAGGTTCGTGAGCGCTCATATGTTTTGAATTGTGGTGTATATCTAACGAATAATGGTGAGTTACTCGGTACACTTAAATCAATGAGCATTACCGTTGATCTACAAACTAGACGACCCCGTCCTATTTACAGGCATTTGAAGGAGTCGGCTTCAAAGGATTTTCACAAAAGTTCCGACTTTGAAATGACCTGGAAACCAGAAGATTTTGTTTGTGCATCATCAGAAATAAAGTCAACGAAATACTTTAAAATGGCAATAGCTGAAAATCATATTGATGAAAATGGACATGTCAATTATGAAATATATCTTAATTACGCGGCGTACTGTGTCGAACAAACTTTAGATCCTTCTATACAACAAAGTGCAAGTTTTAAGCACATGAGTGTTCATTATAAGGGAGAGGCGTTAGTTGGTGATCAGCTGAACTTCAGAGTCGATAATCATTCAAATAGAGATTATGTATATGTTAAAGTTTTCAAGGGTAGTAACACAATAGTCAAAATAAAGTTCTACGATATGTTTGAATTACAAAATATAACACAGTCAAGAAATGCAAAGCTATAGTGATGACCAAATCCTTGGTTTTATCAAACGCTGTCAATTGAAACACAACGTGTTATATATGCAATGATTACAGTGATTGTAAGAGCCAATTTATTAAAGGCTCATATTTATGTTACAATTGTGGCTTTTGGCAGATTTGAATATTGAAACGAAAATTGTCAGTATTGAATGTGCCTTATACTTTGAACAATTAAGCAAAGATGGTTGCATCATTAATTATAAGTTATGCTATTGTTTGTCCAAACAATTGAATCAAGGCATATTCCTTATAATTTCTTGTAATGTCTTTAAATTCGTTTCACTGAGAATAGATATCCAATTTCTTGTAATATCTTTAAATTCGTTTCACTGAGAATAGATATCCGATTAGGTATTTTATCAAACTTTATCACATATTTGTTGAGACAGAATAGTTATTTCAAAAATAAAATAAATTTATATAGATTTATTGTTGTGATAAGCCTTTTAATTGGCCCAATATGCTAAAATCTACCGATCACCACATAGACCGTATCACTATCAAAGCGCCTGCGCATTGAACGTTCCGATGTTTTACTTCCGTTTCCAATGTAAACAAATACTTCCTGGTTTGTAAAATCACTTCATTTAACATAATTAATAACATTTTGCATTTCTCATGATCAATTATGATAATTTAAGTTATTAAGCCATCGAAATGTAATGTGTTTTAAAGTTGGCAATCCCTAATTACGTTAGAATTTGACGTTCAAAAAAAGTTGCTGTCCAAAATGTGTAATCACGGAACGGTCATTATAAGCCTTCACATATCATTATTAGACTTTACTTTACTATTCAAAGTTAGTAAACTAAAAATAATTATATGCTTAACTATTTTGCTTTAGTTTTGATATTAAGTAATTCATTAAATGTACTGAATTTCGGCCGTTTTAATTGCTATCATTTCTTTGAAAATAAAGTCTGTCACGTGCTCAATTTCTAAGCGCACCTGCAAACGCGGTGCGTTGTGGGATTGAAACATGGCGGATTTTCAATGCAAACACATTGAAATAAAAATGTGGATACCCTTCAAAAGAATAATATAAAACAATTTATAAGAGTTAAACAGTGTGCAATAAATATTTTTCTTATTAATTGCGTTGTATATTTTGGATGACATATAGCGATAAACTTATTATCGTCCGGTTTATCCTGAAATTTGTTTGTTTTCGATTCGATGTTTTGGACTGTAAAGTAATGCTTATTTCAACTTTGTTCGGAGTTGTCAACTTTAACATCAATAATATTCAAATACTTTGATATCTTATAATTCATTTTATATAACAGGAAAGCACAAACAATTCTGCAACTTTATGATATTAGACGTTTTAAAACCAGGAAATTACATTTACTGAACATGTAACCGGAAGAAACTCATCGGAACGTCTAGTGCGCAGGCGTTTTAATAGGAAAACGGAGTATGAATGTCCCGAAAATACATTTTTGCCTATCGCTTAAATATCACGCAATTTAGTGGTGATCGTAAATGAATATTCGAAACCACAATCATGGCTTCCGTAGCAGTAAGGTCAGGATTTGTTGTCCATCGATTTATGCCTAGATTATGGCAATGCTCCGCGAACGTGAAGAACTGCTCTACAGATACAACTAATAAAAATGCACTGACTCATACTGGCCAGGTTTGCGTCTTGAATTTCGTTTTATATACAATTTTGTGGGCGATAATAAGATATATTTTTGCCAGGTTGTTTTCGACTTAGACGAGCCATCTTTAGGCTCCCTTATGGAGCAGCAATAACCTTTTTTTTTCAAGTGAACCACACCATGTAATGAACATTCTAACTTTGCAATATATTTGTTCGAAACCTTACTGTTGAGTACTAAGAATTTACATTACGAGGGAGGCGATATGAAAATGCAATGGCGGATGTGTTTGTTTGTTTATTCTTCGGTATAACAACATAATATACAGTGAAAATACAATAAAACAAAGATACAGTTGTTACGCACATTATGTTAAAAAAATACCAAAGATTACCCATGAAAACCTAATGGCTTATTTCCAATGGGGTCCTTGCTATAGTACAAATAATAGGCTTGCGTATGGCCTCCCGTTTTGCATTTTTTTTATTAAATGTTCGTTTGGTGCTTATACCCCTGGACAGGTAGACGACGACCTTATTTTGGGACGTCTTTGTAAATGCAGCCACCCCTTGAAAACGTTGATCATCTCCACAAACAAAGTCACCTCTCTTACGTTCTTGCACAATTAACTCAGCATATTATCAATTGGGAAAAGATTATATACGCAATTTCTAACCCAAACCGGGAAAACTTGGGTCTGTTCGGTTGTCCTTATGTTTTTTAGGCCCCAACCCAAAAGTTGGGGGCCTATAGAGTTGGGGTGTCCGTCCGTCTGTCTGTCTGTCCGTCTGTCCGTCTGTCCGTCCGTCTGTCATCGCTTTCTTGTTAGGCCCCAACCCAAAAGTTGGGGGCCTATAGAGTTGGGGTGTCCGTCCGTCTGTCCGTCCGTCCGTCCGTCTGTCTGTCTGTCTGTCTGTCTGT
>LQRL01118345.1:0-26068 GCA_001703475.1 Hydroides elegans
GTTCATGAGATGGGTCTTGTGGGAAAGATATGTCTAATACGTTTAAACAACAATATACATGTATTATTTTATTATAAATTTCTATTAGGAAATGTCCGGGAACGTAAACATTGCTAGTACAGGGAGAAGTGTGTATATATGAGGAGGTTGCTTTTATATACTTTTACAAGAAAATGGCCGTCGTGACAATTTGACAGTGAGAAGTTTTTTTCATTCATATCAATAATAAAAGACGTATCAAATAATAAAGAAATGCAACATACCTTTCTTTATCCTTTGGAAATCTAAACATTGATATTTTTGCATTATATCGAGTTGTATTACATCCATAAGCTGCACAATTTTCACCACCACGCTTTTTAGACGCCATTTTTGTTACTTTATGCACACTGCAACATTAACACAAAAAACAGCTGATCCAGACTCCCTGTAGAGGCGCTGCTGCAGCGCGGATTCGCGTTTAGCCTTGAGTGTCTCCTCTCATAGATAAAAGCTCTCTGATTTAATGCAGGACGCTATTTCATTATAAGTTTTAATTATTAAGATTATGAAAAAATTTATCGTTCGATAAATGATGTCATTATTGTAATGATATAACATTTTATTAACTGGATAGTTATAGCTTTGTTTAAGAAATGTACCCTTATCATATTATTCAAATTAAAGAGAGATTAGTCAATATCTACAATTACAGCACTTAATTGCAATCAAGTGTTGTAAGCGTACCTGCTAGTCGCTGTTCGGCATCATGTAGTGCACTGAGTGTGACGTTCATCCGTTCTGTGGTTCAAATGAGAAATATCGAAACATGTTTTAATTGTACATATATTTAACGTTATATTGGATAAAATAGTTAATAGGTTTTCTGTTTATATAGATAATAGGCCAATACTCTCACAAAGAATGATTGGATAACGTTTATATATCTTTGACTAATCAGTATACAATTCACCCGTCTCAATTCACCTCATCTCTATGGATACCCCTGATGACTTATAATATTATAAACATAACTAAGACTGACTCCCTGATCTGTATTGTTACGACTTATCCAGGATTTAATAACAATTAGACTGAATCTGTGATTCAGAATAAGGGAGAGGGATCTATTCGAAGCTATTCAATGGACAGTTTTTGTTACACCAGCCGAGGTGTATAAAAGAATGCAGAAGTTTTAGCTATGACTTATGGTGGCCGCCCGTTTGGTGGTGTCGACAACATATTTAAGTAGGGATGCTATTTCATTATTATTTCTAATCATTATGATAGTCGAACCGTTATTGTCATTGAATAAATTATGCCATTATGTAATGCTATAAATTTGTATTCTATGGATAGCTATAACTTTGCTTCAGAAATATACTCTTATTCTATTTTTCAAATTAAAGATATATTAGTAAATATATACAATAGATAGCTGTAAGCGAACCTGCTAGTCGTTGTTCGGCATCATGTTGTGCTCTGAGTGTGACGTTTATCTGTCCTTTGATTCGAATCAGAAATATAAAAAAAATGTTTTAATCGTACTTAAAGCATGTTGCAATGAACACAATCAATTATCAATCAAGTCTTAAATCAACAAAAGGGTATCAATGAAAATAACATAAAATGAATTTCCTTTATTAAAAGCAATTTAATGAAATAACATACTTGTTAGGTTTGTCTCGACTTCATAGCATTGCCCATCATTATCCATAGAATCTGCTCGAATTGAATTGAAGGTGTAAATGTTTATGTACCATGCAACTGTTTTATAATTATAATATTATCAAAACCATTCTGCATTCATAGTTATTGTCAATCAAATGTATTTACAATATAAATATAAACAAACCAATTATATATAATGCTATTAACTAAAATCATCTTTTATTTTCAGTTTGTAACAATCTAAATATACCTGATAGAACACTTTGGAATAACTCCAGTTGATCCGCAATTGCTTCAATCAGACCTATAACATATATAGAGCGAAAATCAGATTCGAATTCGTTCAAACTTTAAAATGTGCTATTTATTTGTAATACCTTAAAGATTATTTGATTCATTCTATATATTTGATTTTACTATTTATGATGCAGTTTCCATGTTTAGTATAGTAGGTCTTACAACGATTAGATGCATACTTACCATTGGTTATATTCGAACTAACATTTAGCTCATGTAATTGGTTACCAACATCATCATGCTTCCTCACACATTGTTCAAAACCATCTATAGATAAATGTTGTTAAGATACATTTTTCAATAATCAAACGAATCTCTATCATATTTTATTGATACAAGAAAAATACAACGCTAAAACAGGTGTAATAAGGAGTTGATAGTTTGTATATGTATGTTATTAACCTACCTGCCATTTGTCGTTTGATGCCATTCAGTTCAGGAACGCTGCGATCTATTTTGTCTTTTGGCAATAAACGTATATATATATATATAAAGTTTGTTTTTATTCAATTATTTATTATTGGTCAACACTTTAAAAGTGTGTTTGTAATGCTACCCGCATATTAATTTAGCATTTATCATTTACCATTTGTCACAATTTGTGTTTTGGTTTAAAAAATCTATTTAAAAAACAATTGTTTTAGTATAAATCAATTTAAAAGGCATGACTTCATTATATAGTATAGGCAAGGTTATCCCCTAAAGTTACATTAAACAAAAATAAGAATCATATAAATTGGCAATGCAATAAGACGTTTGAATGTGCTATATGTATTTCTAGCTATACACATTTCCTTACCTGACAGTCTTTGTTCAATGTCATTAAGTTCACGGAGTGTCATATTCGTTTGCCCTGTTAAACATTAAACATTTTGTGTCATTCATGTACAGTCCTTGCATTTTGGAAATCTTAAATATAGTCCATATATTGATTTTGAAACATGTGAGTGTGATACATGACTATAATAAAATTAACAATCTGTTTACACTGTCTAAGTGGGATATTTGAAGTGACTCACTTACCTGTTTTGCTTCCGTTTACTTCATCAAGTAGACCGACAGCATGTCTAATAAGTCCTGAAAATGAAGAAATGATTATAATTTGATATTGATTAAAATATAATTCATAAACAAAATATATAATTTTGCATGCATATTTTTCATTTAATAGTATACCAGATTAAAATCTTACCTACAGTTCTGGAAGAGGTTTCATTGATTTCTTGGATTTGGTTCATGATAATACCCGTATCTGCATTATAACGCTCTAGAAAATCACAATTTATTCAAATAAAATCATTTTGCATCAGCATATATGCCACTCCACATTGATTTGCATAATGAAACTTAGCTCAAATCTTAATTGAATGTGATTTTAATTTAACGCAAAGCATATCATTTATTGCTTATACAAATAAACCTCTGAAAAACAACGCCACCTTTGAATCTCTTCCACTATATAATCATACAATTCAGCAATCATTTCAAATGTACAAATACAAAACAGTGGTAGCACATGTATGTCACATATCAACACCATCATCACAATAATAAAAACAATCTTTATTATCATACAAAAAAAAACAAAATTATGCATCGCTTGACTACATTTAAATGAATACAATGTAACTGTTAAATTTCAGCCGATATATGTTCCAATAAATGTTTTAATGGATTTAGCCAAGGCTAAGATGATATTCATATTCATTTTTGCAAAACACCCTGTGATATGTGTGCATTCATTTTAAAATATTTGAAACGAGTTCCTTGTTACCTGAGAGTCGTTGCTCGAAACCGGTGAATGAAGTTTGCAACGTTTGAATTTGTCCTGAAAAAAAAAAGAATAAAATTTACTTCCACAGTCACAGGTACGCAAGCCCATCCGAAAAATAATTTTATTCAACCGCGTATAATTATTATTCTACATGCTTATTAATATATAAATATTATATATTTTCAATCATCTTATATACTTTGATATGAAGCAATAGTATTGAAAAGCAAAATTGTAAGGTCTTACTGGACGATTGTGAAGTTTGTGAAGACAGTAGATTTTGAATCTGTCCTGCAGAAGCATCAAATATACACCCATGGTTATATTGTGTGTAAAGTGTGAAAGTTAAACCAAAATAAATTTAATCAGAATGTTGCAAGGAAATATTTTATTGATTTATGATTTTACAAAACACACGAATAAAAACATTGCTGATATATAATTTGTAATCAGAAATGCTCAGCAGACTCAATCTCATTTTCTAAACAATAAGCTTTTTAATAATTACCGATTTCAAAATGTAATTAATGCCATATTTAACATTAATGCAGCAAAAGTTGATGCAAATTAAAGTATCGTTTGCATCCGTTTTCTTAAAGTATTTATACAATTTAAGTTACCTGATATGCCAATAAATCCATGGGATGTTTTATTGGTTAGCCCTGCGAAACAACAAAAAATCAATCGTTGTATACTTTTGTAGCAATTTATAAATTTGTATAAGCAATGTTTAGCTTAAATCAATTGGTAAAAAACGTTACTATAAACAATAAATCATATTATACTTTACACATGTGTGCATATGATAAAATGCATATCCTTAAATGCAGTTTATTACATTATTTGCAAACTATTATATCTTGTATAGCCATTAAGGTGACCAACGTACCTGCCTGGCTTTGGTTCATATCTACCAATAGACCAATAACCTCTCTAACCAGTCCTGTTATATCAAATATGGTAGAAATTAACCCTTCAAACGTTACGCATATAATAATTGAATATCTAAAAATTAATAATTAATCGATCAAATCGAGAATATATATAATTTTGATAACATGAAGCGTAATCTCAATATCTTACCATAAGTTCTGAAAGAGCTTCCGTTTATCTCTTGAATTTGATTCACTATGTCACCCATACCAGCATTATTTTGCTCTAAAATATAGAAATTGGTATATGGCAGTCTTTTTATTCCGTTAATATGGGTCTATCTCAATCAATATACATATATTTTCTGCGTTAAAAACGTTATTTCTGACGTTATGAAGTTTATGATACTTTGTTTATGATCAGCCACCACTGCGTAATTTCAGGCCACGGATTTTGTAGGGTCTTCCCTAAAATGTTGTGTTCAATTTTTTGTTTGAGACAAAGATAACCTATTAAGTAATACTAATAGCATGATTCAAAACGTGTTGAAGAAGTTTCGGCTGTACAGTTATTTTTTGGAATTCTTTCCATGATGTCATAAGTTAATCGTTGCTTTCTATCATATCTAATATATATATCAATATAAGATTTCGGTACTAATAAGGTAATTTACAGCGTTATGGGGTATTTAGCAATTCGAACCCTTACGTTGTTATGCTAAAATTTGAAAGGCCTACCTGCTCGACGTTGTTTCAATTGCTCGAGCTCATCAGTGACATCATCAAGCAGCCCTAATTTATTAAATATTTAGTACTAAAAGAAGGCTGTTATTTTGTTAACCAAATATTTGTTTTCATAATGGCTTATGCATAATAATTTTTGTAAATTGGATATTTACAAACCCTTACAAATTACATAGATTAAATAATAAAACAATGTTTGTGTTTATGCTTACTGTTTGTATTCAGTTCTCCTATTTGATCCCGAAGGTTAATAGTATCACCTTTGATTTGACCTACCAAATGAATATTTAAACGATATATATCCATTGAAAAGCTATTACATTCATAACATAGACGTAGCATTATGCTGGGCAATATCAACGTTCAAATAACCCGGGGGAGACCGCCCCGTTCATTATTGATTTTCTAAAACAAAGATCAGATAATGAAAGAAATTGATTCAGCAGTTCACCCATCCAAATTGGTTGCAACCCTTGGTAGTAATCAATGAGTGATGATTTAACACCTTTGCGATGGCTTTATATGCAATGAATAGAATTATTTCAACATCTAAATTCAATGTCGATGGTGA
Organism: Hydroides elegans; assembly: GCA_001703475.1. Classification (NCBI taxonomy): domain Eukaryota; kingdom Metazoa; phylum Annelida; class Polychaeta; order Sabellida; family Serpulidae; genus Hydroides; species Hydroides elegans. Next base: position 5,909 of record LQRL01118345.1, read on the forward strand.
AAATTTCATTCTAGAATATTGAGCATTGACGAAGATGTAAAACTGATCACGGTTCATAGTTTTTGCAGAGAGTACATATGTTTTGATAAAACGAATGTATTTTTGTGAATATTTGATATCACACAACATTGAACAACCGACGAAGTATTTTTTCTAAAAGGTGCAAGCGTGGGTAGAGCAGAAACCCCTTTTAGAATTAGCTTATTGTAAGAACGTGTGCATTAATGATAGAGAAATAACGGTCATATTCTATATTGTTTAATAACCTCTGTAGCAAAAGAACATTTAATAAGTTTTACAGTTTTTTTTCGAGATTATCTGTACTTTAATAGTACGTTACTTCATCTTGTTTGAGTAGTAATGAAAAACACGCGCTAACGAATAAAAGATACATTCCATTTCATTTTTTCGTATTATATGGGATTTTCTTAACATTAATAACAATGTATGATATAGTTGTGAACAAATAAAACAAGCGAATAACGCCGGTGATATTGTTAGGGAAATAAATACGGGGAACATTCCCAGTGGTTGACTAATGTTGGCGCATACCAAATGATTGTCCCCCGGAATAGGTAAAGTGTGTTTATTCTTGTTCCGTTTCAAGAGGGTTCATATACCTACCAAATATTCATAGTCTACTTACCACCTTATATTACAAGTTCTTGAACTATTTTCATTTTTTCACTTCAATCCTTTCGCAACTTTTGTTTTACGACAAAAGGTTGTAAATCGTCATTTCTTTTTGCAATAATATTTTTGATATATTTTTTATCATCTTTATATACAACTAACCCCTCCATCTCGATAAATGTACGAAAAACAGGCTAGAAAACAATCGGCATAATTAACTAATGAAAATTTTGAATTTCCTATATTTTGATAAAACTTTTATACAAGTATATCGAAGTAAAATGAATGATGCTTCTATTGTTGGATCGTTTTTTTACTTTATCCTGATACTAATGTTAGTATATTACCGCACAAAAACTAATTGCTATTTGACACAGTAACTGCATTATGTTTTTCAAAACTCGTCATTGATTGCGTAGGTTTATTCGGAATGCTTATAGTTTTATATGTTATAGCTAGAAAAATATCAATAAATCTCGTGAAGAGTAAATGTTTAGTTCATATTTTCATAAGTTTTAAAGAATTAATATAATCTATTTGAATCATTTCCTAAAAATGTTTATCATTAATCTGTTAAATTGACTTATTTTTATTAACAGACTTTTAACTTTCCATACCAATTTAAAGTGCATTTTAAAAGTTTCTATAGTCATGTAACTACATCAAATAAAATGATCAATGCGAACAAATTGATTGCAATTCTTTGAATAAAATTGCCATATAGTGAGTTCAAACAAATATACTCAATTCTTATTGGTGTAATTTAAGCCCATTATAAATGGCGATGTCGACATTAAGAATAATAAATCCCATTCAGAATGTAACAATCCTCTTAAGAATACCTTGTATTTTAGTCTCTTTGGATGTTATCCTGACTAATGAAAATTCAAAATTAAAATAACAATTGAAACCAAAGCGATTGAATAATAATTAATGGGTTTTATTAGAGTGTTATAAGTGTGCTAAAAAGTACGCCCAATGTTAACGGCCATCGTTTGTTATTGAATGGAGGTAAACGAGTATACACCAGTGATCTTTTAATTTTTTAAGAGGGCCAGCGCATACGCGGATTCCTGCGGATAATCCGAAGGAATCCGAAGATTTTCATACGCAGATAAATACAGATGCTTTCTTTCAACCAAAAAGAGATTGTTGATTGGATATGACAACAAACAAATCAGCATATCGTCATTGCTGAAGAGCGTCTTGTGTGAGGATTTTTTATCTTTATTGTCCAAACAATAATTACTCTTGAAATAGAGTGGGAAATGTTTCGATAACAATTATTGAACAATATTTGTGGCAGTGAGACTTAAAATGTTGAAAAATAGTCTATTCAAGATATTTTAACAGCCATTAGAACTAAGAATTTAGCCTAGAAAAATTATGCTTCATATGTATGTCCAATATATCAAATTATTTGTATAGATTACATAACGCAGACTATCAGAGAGGATTATCCTTGAGTTGAGTCATAAACTGAACTTGTGTATTATTACCATTTCAATTATTATTTCATAAATTTGAAAATTTTTAGGAGTAAGTTTAATTTTCTTTAAGGTCTCATACTAAAAACTTTGTTTTTGCATAGCAACCAAATTAAATCTGGTGCCGATCTTTTTCTAAATCATTAGATATCCTTTGGCGTTAAAATCACAAAGGGACCGCTGTCCATCATTGTCCCTTTGCTGCGTACATGTCATTCAAGTGAAGTATTAACGTAATTCCGAGATCGTTACCTTCTTAATATATTTAGAACGACGAACGTCGGTGTTCATATCTTAAAACGTCTAATTAACGTATTATATAGCCGTTGAAAATTTACATAACGTTACAAGATAACGTTAATAATGGCGTCGCCATAAGGTTTACGCAACGTTGACGATACAATATGATGTTTCTATGACGTTATTTACAGCTGTTACGTATATTTACGTGACATTGACAGTAATAAAGGATTAACTTACGTGAAGGGTGGGGGTTTTGCGCGTTGGGGCGTGGGAGTGGGGGTGGAGGACAAAGTCTTCTTAAGTCAGTAGTATATGAGTTAAATATTTTTTCACTATGATTCGGGACAATATTTTCCATAATTTGAAAAAAAATCGTTTTTGAAATCTGATAAAAGACAATTTATTTGCTTAAGTTTCAATGCATATTTCTGTTGAGTCGCTTAAAATGTTCTTTACATGCTTTCAGATTTTTCCCATATTAATCCGAATCAATACTTAATCTGAGTGATCCTAATCTGAGTCATGACATTTGCTTAAACGAGGAGTCATCTTGTCTCATACTGTTTACATCAACTTGTGCTGTTCTAAAACCATGAAACCTCCATATCATTTACAACAAAACGAATTGTACAGGAAACCGCGTAAGGCTTCGGGTTTCAGTGAAGGAATCTGATGATTCCTTGGCCCTCTAAAAGTGGTGTATGACTACCACTTTTAGAATAATCTAATTTCATTTTTTTTGTCATACATAAATTTCATTTTAAAACAATGGGCAACCATTTTAAATACAGTGTAAAGACGATGAAAAAAATCCTTTTGTCACGATTTCATGCATAAACAACTAAAACATGAATGGGTTCTCATATGCAAATAATAAAGAAAGGGTTTCCGAATCAAATGTATTTGAGGTGACTCAAACAACAAAATGGGCCGATCTATAATGAGAATAAACAACCATGATAAATAACATTTTGTCTACTCTAACTAATTCCTTCGGTCTTATCCTGTATTTTAATATATTATATTCTTTTTGCGGACAACTTTAACGAATATCATATCATGAACGACAATGCCAATGCATTCTGCATGTTTGATAATTTTGTGACTAAACTGCTGTAATAACTATCGGGGTATACAATACAAAGTATGACCCTTGACAGCTAGCTCTCTTTCATGATAAGACCATGACGTACCATGATCAACAAAAGTCAAAGTATCATTCTTATATTCATTGGTATTTTGATAAGGTAAGGTGTCGCAAGCAATGCTATTATGCGCTCGTAGCTGACTAGTCATGCCAAAACTCTCTTATTTAGCAATTATGTCGGCTAAGATAAAATAAGCGTCATAGATTAATAATGCAAATAAATAAGTTACTTACCATTTGCTCTATGAAAACTAGCATTTATTTCTCCCATTTGATCCTTGAGTTCTTCATAGTTGACCTCGATGAGCTCGGCGATATCTATATTGAAAAACAGCAATCTATTTCAATACATTTATGTATTATACTATTTATACATTACGTAGTGATAAGCATTATCATTATCTTAAATAACTAGATACCTTGACATAATTGAACATAGATTCGCTTTTCTACAAAAAAATATTTATTATTTATATATTTAGTAACGTTGTATATTTTTTTGCAAAACACAGATCAAATAGCCCACGGATGCTTAACGTCATTCCATATATACCGAATTCTTATTATATTTGGTTTTATGTGGGATTTTATAGATATTTCGAGCTTTTAATTTTTAATTATAACCTGGCAAACTAACCCATATAGTGTATTGCGTAACAAATGCTTTAAATTAAATCGCTGGTTATTTTGCACTCTTTGTCTTTTTGACCTCTCGTAGCCTCTTATATAGTGATTTTGAACGCTAAGAACAAATAATCTGTCTATAAAAAGACAGACAACCAATAATTAGATATATAAGCTTACCACTTGTTCTGTGCAGGGTGGCATTTATGTCGCCCATTTGGTCTTTAAGATCCTCATTGTTTGCCTCAATTAGATCCACGATATCTGTATAAAACATGGATATTATATCGACATCAACGCATCTTCAATATATAAAATGACTGAATCGTAAACATCCAGAACTATGAAGATACTTATATCTCCGAATTTCTAATACACAAAACTATTCAATAGACAGCGCAAATATTCATCCATGTGAAATGATAACTATCAATATGATCTTATATTGGAAGCTATTCATCGCCAAAAAAAATCAAATAAGCATACAAGTGACACTTCTGAATTAATAGAATTATAAACATTAACTTAGACATCGTAAATATTATCATATAGTAAGCAATTTCCATTATAATGTATGCAATGGTATATATTTACCATTAAACATATGAAATAGTCTGTTGACATTTGTTATCTCTTTGTTCAGTAGTTCTGCTATAAGTAAGCCTTTATCTGCTTTTGTTTGAACTTAACCAATTTTTGTAATTTTGCACTTTGTAATAGCCCAATAAAGTATTTAGCCGAGTAAATGTTTTTGAAATGCACTGCTATAAGCAATGTCATTATGTACTTCTTTTTCGTCTTTTCGTTACGTTCTTATGTAACTATTTTACCACACACACATTAAAAAGTCTATGTATATATAGATAAAGAGAATATCAAAATTCATAAACGCTTACCAGTCGCTCTATTCAAGCTGGCATTCAATTCACCCATCTGGTCCTTCAGGTCATCATGGTTGGCTGCATGATATATTAAATAACAGAAACATGCATTGTAGAAATCAATATACATGTATATATTTAATCCTTAACCTTTGCTGTTAAGTCTTGAAATTGTTATTATGTAAGACAAAGTATCATGGAAAGAAAATAACATTGTCAGGGCTATTTTTCCCCATATCCATAATTTTCTATGAAAATATATATGCTTCCGCAGCCCCATACTCTGGTCTAACAATATTGAAATTTGTAATCTTAAATAAAATCAATTATTTTCGTGATTTCCATTTGTACCTCAAACGTTTATAACCAATGAGCTCAGCGACACCTTAAATATTTACATAAATTGATTTATATGGGAAATATATAACAAGCATTTTCTAATTATATCATCCCGCTGTAGAAATGACAACGACATTATAAAAGCTAACATACGAATGATTTTTGTTTGAGATGTTATCGTGTCACTATCTGGTATTGCCAATTTAAGCAGTTATTTAGCCGTAAATAGTGTATATAGTGGTATATAACAAATTTATACTTACATTCAATGCGTTCAGTGAGTGCCTTCAATTGTGTTTCCAATGCATCAAAGCGTTCTGAAGCTTGACATTCTGAAAACAAACATATGGGTTGACTTTGTACATAGATATCTAAAACTTGGTTGACTTTGTAGATAGAAATCTAAAACATAATAATTACATAATAATACCCGGAAACAAATTGCCCGTCCAAAATCAGTTTGATTAAATTTTTGTATGCTATGTATACATCTATTGTCATTAACGAGTCCTAAAATATGATATAATGTGACAATATAATATATTATATGATATACAAACATATATGATATGTGGTAACTTAGTTATATCCTATCATACACGAAGAGTACTTCACGAGTTCTAGCTACAAAAGGTGTTCCACATTTGGCTTGTGTATCTATATGTAATTTGTCTAGCAACAAGAAAAGAGGAACACCTTATTTGGTCGTGAAGTGCCCTTCATATACTTACAGACTGTGTAATTGTGATAACCATCAAATATTATGTTTTATTGTTGTAATATGCTGCCACAAGAAGTTGATTACCTATGAAGTAACGAGATATAATTTCAAACCTGTTGGAAAAATTGGTACAGCAATCAAGGCGACCACAGCAACAAGAAGGCAGATTGAAATTGTGCTCATTATTATCAGAGGTTTCGACTGAGAGTTTCCATGCTGGAATTCCCTACCGTAGCTGTTATCATTTCGACCTAAGGCAAAATAAAAGTTGGTCGTACTTTTCATACTGTTAATAAACAATTTTGATAGCTTATTATCATATCCTAAGTAGGCATTTCAATCTGTCAGTTTCGTTTAGGTACAAAGCGTTCTTATTGCTATTCACTGCATTAACTTGTATGTTTCATTGAACACTATATTTTTTTGCTAAAGATTTAAATCCATTAATACAGATTACTCATAATTTCTTAGAGAAGCATATTTGGGAAAATCTAATGCAAATGTAATTGAATTTTGGAAAATTTTCAATAAATCATTTGTTCAACTTAGCATGTTTTTATGGGGTTTGTAAGGAGAGCTCGGATATACTTCGATATGTCTCGTTTGCCTTTGGCAAATGAAGAAAGAACGTATGCTGGAACAGTGAAGAAAAATGTTAATGTTTGGTCTCTCATTGGAGAAAGTTTTTTTACGGACAAGATCTAAGTTATCCTTCGATAGATTTTGCTCCTAGTGCAGACAGAAACAAACCAATGATAACGCTATTTGTTTGTGGGTTGATATTTAATTTTCTCAAAAAAATATAATTTCGGAGATTTTTTAGAAAATAATGCTTAATTTTGACTAAGACTAAACTTGATTATCGATAGGGTTTTTATATATATATCTCAGCTGATGTGATGTATTTCGTAGTTCTCAATTTAATTATTATGGTATAAGAAAAATAAATTATTGTACTGGTCTATTTGTATTTATCCAAAGGCATTTCACACAACAAAAACTCTTCGAAAGGACATCGAGATTGCATTAAAAATGTTGACATTCGCATTCACACGTTGTACTTATTTTTTTCATAATTCGACATAACCTCGCTATAACTATTTACAGAGTTTGTTTTATGTATCGATATAGATACTTTTAGCATACAGATAAAGATTACACCTATTATGGTGCTAAAATGACCGGTCGTCTAACTTTTTGTCGGGCGCCAATTTTTAATCGAAAAAAACATAGTTTCGAATTGTGTTAAGGTAGACCCCTTCACTATTGTAGTATTGAGATCTTAGCGCACAAACAATGACAGAAACCAAACACAAGAAAAATGACAGAGTTCCACCTTTTATTTTGGAGTAGCCTTCTTACATGATAGCAAAACACGCCCACAATATTCATTAGGATCAGTATGTTACGCAAAAATGTCAAACATTTATAAACATTGTCTGAGTTGATGTATAGGAAAGTATTGTCCTATTACAATCTTTTTATTTTCCGTTACTTTTTAAAATTAAATCCCAATTTTATTAATTATAATCGCAACTTATACAATTTTATTTTGATCCCATGTTCCTGAGCTAAGCGATTGCAATGTTAGCAAGCGTCGGAAGCTGTTTTTTTTCTGAATAAGATATGCATAAACTTTGTTTCATTAATATTTAAGCGTCGGAAGCTGTTTTTCTGAATAATTTATGCATAAGCTTTGTTTCATTTATTTTTGAGCGTTTTCTCATTTTAAATGGTTAAAAAAACAATGATTATATGTAATAATTCAATGACTTTGTATTATTATAAAAAACACTTATAATTTGAATCAATCAAATGAATCATCTGAATATATAATCATCTTTAACATATAGGTTTCAATAATAGATATGTGGGTGTAGGAGGGGACGACGCCTTTTTATTTGACAAAAATATGATTTTATCAAAAACATGAGCTTTTTACTCGCAATGATTTTCGTATTCAGCTCAGAGGATCATGAAATAATGAATTAAATGCATAACTATTTATTATTCAATAGAATCTGTGACCAGTATAGAATTATAATCTTGAAATGTATGATGTAAATTACATAGTATGATCCACCAGCAGCATTTTAGACGTTTGTGCTCTTATGATTAAACGGTATTTTAAAATTGTTAATAGCTAAAGCTAATTAGAAAAAATGTTTGATTAATGACCGGGCCTCAAAATAATGCAGTGGTCCTTGTTTGGGTATTAGATCTTTGACGTTTATGAGCTCATTCCCGACCGACTCTGATTCGGGTCAAAAGATATGCAAATTCAAATTAACCCCTACACATCACCTTTTGAATATAAGGGATGTTCCACAGGTTTCGCTGGACTTAGAAAATTCGGGTGAAAGTAGGGTATACACCCATTTACAACAAATATATATAAAATGTGTAAATGTCATTAATTGCTAAGCAAGAAACTGCATAAAATAGGGCAGTTTTTATTTATCTTGCTTCGATAAGTTAAAAGATATAACTGGTTTTCCGTGCGCTAAGATCTCAATGCTACAGTAATACTTAGTCCTTTAATTATACTCATATTTCATTACTTTCTATAAGATATCCCCTTTTTAAGCTCACGAAATATTTAATATTCATTTAGATGACCTATCAAAGGTGATATTTCAGCTATGGAAAAATTTTGAATCTGATCGTTGCATGTTTGATTTGGGATCATACGCTTAAAGACTTAAGCTTAAGGTCAACATCAAGTAAAACAAACTTTCGACAAAATTGTATTATATTTTGGCCATCTTGCTGCATTGCAGCACGAATTAGAAACACGATAAAACTTGTTGAGCAAAATTTCACCGGGTGGCACACGTGTAAATCTGCGTATAGTAGCTCGATGCGTTAACAAGACTTTGCCATGGTTGTTGTATTGCATTCACATGCATTTGGCATTTTGTCATAAACATATTAAATACACAGCAAGCCTGGTACTTTATGACTCAGATAGTTTGCCCATACAATAGGCAGCTAAGATTATTTATAAGAGGGCTCTCTAAGGTATTGGTCTCTCTCGTTAACCTTTAAAATACATCATGTGTGACATTTTCTATTTAAATAGTTTCAGGCTTTAGAGTTAACATAGCTCATATCAACAAGTTTTTATGACCAGCCATAAAGCAACTAAACTATACAGCAAATGTAAGAAAACGTTTCTATTACTTAAAAAATATTTGTATGCACCAGAGAAACGTTAAAATGCAGACATCAGGTAGCGGCAAATTTGCCTTAGACCTCAAAATTTGGTATAAAATATAATAGACCCTGCGGTACTCGATGCCGCAGTTTCTTGTGGTCTACAGTATATTTGCTGCAGCCCGATGGCCACACCCTCATTAGATAGTAGTAGGGTCCGTGATATATGCGTACTATCTCACGGTAAACCATTCCAAGAATTTATGAAAGTACTTCTCATTTAAATTCATTACTATATAATGGCTTCACTTACATGTATTTGTTTCGTAAAAGGTCTCCTTCTATGTATAGTTCTGACAACAAAGATAATACACGAATCTTACCGGAGACGGAGACAGGATGATCTATGCCTTTGCCTTGAACATCGGTGTGCCCTTTGAGTGCAAAAGTGTCCATTTCTGTTAAACTCCTTTCTCCGTTTTCAAATTCGTAGTGATTTGCTGAACTATACGTCGGATTCTCAATTAATTTTTGCATTTTTTCTCATATGTTTGATCATTCCATGTATCAAACGATGACCAAATGTATGATGATAATTCGGTTGAGATTGAGTCCTTATATAGCTGAGTTTGACCACAAAATATGTTCTATCTATCAGGATGTTCTGATGAAATATTTTAATTAGTTTGAAGAAAGGAAGAAACCTTTGGATATTCTATGACAAACACATGTTGTTCAAATTTTCCAGATAAGGAAGAAAACTTTGAGATATAGATGACATGCGCATGTTGCATTAATCTATATAATACGCTTCCTATTCGTAGCGAAACGGAAGAATTATGTCATAAAAATTACACATCAACATATTTACGTAATTTTATGTCCCTGGTATGATTTTACTGATATCGAAACGTTGTAAATCGTTTGTACATTAATTCTAGAATTAGTCACACTCATGAACTGAAAATGAATAACTATTTTGACAAATCTTATCAAAAACGTTTCTATAATTAACATTGCTCTTAACAAATGCCATGTCTAAGTAGGAAATCATGTTTCCCGTATAATTTAAAATCTTAAAGCAAAGTGATAAATACAGATCATTTAAATCATCACTTAATATTTTCTTGCTGAAAAATTGCTGAAAAACATACCATACATGCTCTTATCTATTAACCAATGACTCATTGTACATAAATAATAAATCATAACAGTTATATACCAAAAATTATAGAAAATCAGTATTCCTTTAGGTTTATGCTGTTTATAAGTTCTTATCACTTTGTTTTAAGATTTAAAATTATACGGGAAATCATAAACAGAAAATATGTGATGTAAGTCAAATATGTGCATCGTTGAAGAATAATGATAGGCATACACGGTTATGCACTCTTTTATTTACCATGCAATGTATTCTTGTTATTCTCAAAATGCCAGTAAATGGGTTTGCTGATAGTTGTTTTGCTGTTCTTACGTTAACGTAGAGTTGTTGTATTTGGTACAACTATGCTGCTATTAACACAATTTATGTAGGTGTAAAGAGTGATGTTGACGACGTTGACGGCCATAAAGATAGGTTGTAAATCAATTCAAAACGCATGGGTTGAAAAATCATCATTATTTTTACTTTGACAATAGGAATTGTTGTTCATATGTTTTAAACAAAATGAATATTCAATTTTTAGGTATGCCGAGTATATATAAATAGTATTGCTTCGGTGGCGAGTATAGTCAAAAATACTTTTTAATCGACGTAACACAGTTTGAATTAATAATATGTCTATACTTTATTTTGTCACATGAATTCAATAGGATAATTATGTACATTTGTAATAATAATTTGGTCGATCACATTGTTTGGTGGTGTCCAATTTATCACGGTTGTGATTTTATATGAACGTAATAAAGATAACAACATTCTCTGTTGGTTCTTATAAAAATATTGTCGTGTTGTCTGCAAAAATAGTCGATTATACTTTGCTTTTACATAAAATAGTATATTTGGGAATAATGAAACTGTATTATGTCACAGTAATATTCAATATGCTAATTAAAAACAATATTAGTAGTAATTTAGGCGATTTGATTATCATTTCATCCAATTACCAGAAAGTTAAGAATTTATGTAAACATAAAAAAGTATACAACCCTATTGGTTCCTATATAAACAACACTATTCTATAAATGTTCATATTGTTACGATATCATAATAAGTTTGTTTCTTTTAAATGGGACGTTTTTTATCTAAACGAGTGTTTCCTTGTATATACTAGACCGTTAAAGTGTAGTTCACAATGGTCTGACCAATACAAGCTTTAGAAACATAAAGAAGACATGTTTAAAACAAAACGTTATGTTCAATCGCAGAGTTTATAAGTTATTTTTTTTTGTAAATTCATTGCATTGTTCTGCAAGTACGTTTTCAAATACAAATTATAATCTCCAAATAGATGCAGCAATTACACAATCTGACTGCTTCCTCGTCCTAAGTCCATTCAATGTACTGAGATTTGGCACATATAATGCGATTACTAATCGGTTAAATAAGCAACAAGTGGTTTCATCATTTTCCAAATTTTACAACTTCTGTGTCTAAAGTTCAAGCGATGTCATCAAGTTTGACATGTCATATGATTGTTTAAAAAAGGATGAATATAAATATAACTTTAATCATGTGCCGCCTATAGACTGTCGTCTCAAAAATCGTGTTTGCATTTCTTATATAACCTGTCTATTAACAAAAACAGGCGGCCTCTTGAAGACCAAAAAGTATATTGGAATAATCTGGCGAAAAATGCCCTTTTAATTGTCTAAAAAGACCACGAAACTTGCGTTTGATCCAAATATTAAACAAATGAATGATCATTAGACGTATACATTAATGCACAGATGTATGACTTCGTTCTCCTCCACTGTTAATACTGTACACTGTCTCTCAAGCTAAATATATGATTTTTGATTTAAGGTAACCCCTTTCCAATATAATCATGTTGTGCATTTTGTCAATGATAATTGTGCATATATATTTCCATGTAAAATATTCCGTTTTGTATTTGCTTTGGTAGCGCACATGTCATCTTGATGTAGAATTTCAAATCCATAATCATATATTTTGGTTTGTGTATGTATGCTTTTTCCTGTTAAAGGTCTTTTTTACATATCTTGACCTACTTTGACTTATGAGCATATTCCTTTCCGGAACTTCTCTGTGCAAGTCTAGTCCTTTTGACACTCTCTGTTCTGCTGTTGCCAGTGGTAGGCCGGTGTCCTCTCGGATTTTGGTGCACCATTTCTTTGGTGGACGGCCTCGTTGTCATGGGTTTGGGAAGTCGATATTGTACGCACGGGCCATGTAGCTGTCTACAGTTCTTCAAGCCACATACCCAAACCACTTAAACCTTTTGGTTCTGATAGTGTCTGTTGTTGTTGCGTTCATTTGCAAGGCAATTCTCACTGCTTCGTTTTTGACTCGGCCGCGCAGCTCCACATCGAAAATGGCTCTCAGAAATCGCATTTCAAATGCATCAAATTTTCTGCTATTTCGGAGTTTATGGTCCATGTCAAGGCGACGTACGTTGCAATTGGAAAGCTAACGCTTTGTATAGTTTTACTTTCAGGGGCTTCCTTATTTCACGATTTTGCCAGATTGGGACATTCAGTCTACTGAATGCAGCCGAGGCTAGCGATTTCCCTCTTTTCACGTCGTCGGAGAAATTTGGGACTGTGCTTCCAAGGAACACAAACTCTTTGACATGCTCCACTTCGCTGCCGTCTAGTACTACGACTAGGTAGGTATGAATCAAATTCGATTTTTAGAAATGATTTCATCAACACACGTGTTAGTTGATAAACATTGTGTTATCATTATCCTCGTTAATTGTTTTTTTTTAATCCGCAAGATGAATACAAATTTATTGCTATAGTCTATAAGCAAATAAATCTAAAATAAATAAAGGGCATACATGTCAAATTATATATATCAGATAAGGGGTTTCCAAGGGGGCGCTACAATACGAAAATGACGTTCTTATTTGAATAAAAGTACAACAGCGTACAATTGTGCGCATTAAAAAGTTAATTTTGTCACGCCTTTTGGCGAAAGTGGATGAATTTTGACTTAACTTACTATTTGCAGGATTTATCTTAGTACAATGTCAGGTGAGCCAACATTACTTGAGTGGAGTTGCAAGTTCAAGAAATAAGTTTTATACCTTCACGCCCTAGAGGTGTTTGGATTGTTTGGACGTGTCCTTTGTGAATTGTTAATGAAGAAAGCGAGTTATTTTCGCTTTTACAACAGACGTTGTTGATGTCAATCTAAGTCAAAGTTAATTCGTCAAATGACACACCATTGGATATTTAACAGTATTTTTGTATAGGTTTCCCGGTCAATAAACGGTTTGACATGTGATAAAATAAAGACACAAAAGCACGAAGGCCTCATATTTAGATAAACTCAACGAAAATCAAGTAGTTTTAGAAAAGAACCAACTCAGACGTTGTTTGTTGCCTTAAAACTCGTCATATATATTACATCACCCTAATCCAAAAACAGAATATAGAATGAAGCTCATATGAAGTTATGTTTCTAATGAAACTTTGCTGTATTTTTGCCCTGTCGCTGGGCTTCTATGAAGACCATCCGATCAGCGGAACTGCCAAGTCATAAAACAGGCAGTGTTCAGGCATAAAGTAAGTTGTATTAGAGATTATGTGATTGCCCCTTTAAATCAGGATTCGATCAAAAACCCTTTTTGTTTCTGCAGTTTAATACCAGTTACACTTAAATACTAACTTCCATTTTTGTAGAGATTCGGTGATCATATTTGTAATCAGGGGACCAGTTCATCAGAACACACCTGTATCATGAATTTAGCCTCTTTTTGGTAAAAAAAGACAAAAATACACAGCATGGAGCCCGAAATCTTTGCATTCCTAGTATCAGGGATTTCATAGCGAATTTTTGTCGATGTTTTAAACTAAGAAGTCTTTGAGTTAATCGGCAAATCGTTAGGCTAAACTATGTTAGGTAGTTTTAGTCTGACTTGTGTAACGTGCTATTCACTTTATTCAAACATGCATTTTGATTGTACAGGACAAAATATTTCTAGTCTTTTAACTCGTTATTACATTTTCCAATTCTAAGATTTAAAGGTTCCTCCCATATTTGCGATGTAAATGCGTTTACTCAGTGCGTTTGCATTCTGAATACCACGGTTGTGTCTTTCGTAACGAATGATTCAAGGCTTAAAATATTAGTACTTGAATTGGTATTATACTTATTTAAGCATAATTGAGACTATGTTTATTGATGTATTTTGATTTGAATTGTCTCTTTATAAAAATATTTTATATGTTGATATAGGTATCTCTATTTATTCTCATTATATTGATTAATTTACAGATATGAATCAAATTTGATATTAGAAATCATTTCATCAATACACGTGTAACTTGTTAAACATGGTATTATACTAATCACTTTCACATGCATCATAGTTTTGTGTTTATCCGCAAGATGAATAAAGGTATTTTTATAAGCCAATCAATCTAAAGCAATAAAGTGAATATCAATAATCTCAATGTTTTTTTATATAATGAATAGTTATCAGTAACGAATAGTGTGAATAGTGTGAATTGTGTGAATTCCAAATAGTCGAACATCCCTCCTGTAAAATAAAATGTAACAAATGGTCTATCACTATAAAACACCATTTTAAAACACCATTTTAAAACACCATTTGATTTTTTGTTGCTTTGAGCCTTTAAATAGTATAGAATCAGTTACAAGTAACCGATACATCTTCATTGTGACCACAGTTGTGTGACCCCCAGCTGTTTGCGTCGCAGTGACTGAGTGCTTTTTCATCTCCATCGCATGCCACCTCATCGAGCCAAATGTTTCCAGAACCATCAAGTATATTGCCTCTTGACGTTCCGCCTCTGAATCAGGAACAACAGTTAGATATATCTCCGATTAAAATATATAAAGAAACAATTTAGTAATCGCAACACTTCAAAGTCTTGATTGTATTTATTGACTAGCCCTGTAAATTTTAATTTAGACGAATGTCATCTCAACCAACGTACCCGTATCCTAGTTGTCGGCACACTACGTTTGCGTCATTGCTGTCAAAATTATCATCGCAAACCGTCCCCCAACCACCGTTGTGGAATATTTCCACGCGACCAGAATTCGAAATACATCCATCAGAACCAGTCTCACAGCTCCTGGAATCGGTGAGTTTATCGAGGCTTAATTAACTGTTGTTGTTACATCTTTTGTCGCATATTAATTGTAATTAAAGTGTATCATAACTCATCTTTACACTAAATCTTCTTTAAGTGGGATCCATAAGTTTATTATATTCTTATTAACTTCTTATATGATTTTGTTTGTAAACAGTTGATTAGGTATTCTGTCCTTAATCAGATTGGCATTTTATTATATTACTTATAAGTATGCTTATATACACACTAAAGATATTGGAAAAGCCGAAACATTTTTTCACAGCACTTTTTAAAAGTAACCCTACTTTAATTTTGAATTTACCCTCTGATCCCATGACACCGCCAAGCAAACAAACCTGTTCACCAATGGCATCTGTCTTCGCTTCAAGATTTTCTATGTTTGCTGAAACAATACATTTATGAGGTCATTAAGCCATGTCACGATAAAAGATTTCACCTGCATGTTTGGTAGGTCGCAACCATTTATGAAGATAAGCGCTCCCTGAACATTTATATTAGACGGGGTCTTATGACTTTTTGTAAAATTTATTTCTTACCCAATGATACCTTAATTAGGGTAAATATTAACATAATATCTTACATTCGATATAAGTGAATATAAAGGGTCAGTTTCTATCATAAGCTGTTGTAAGAATAACTGGTGATAGAAATTGCAAAATTGGAGATGTAAGGGATATTTGAATGTTGACATATAATAGGTTAAATAAGTTACATTTTGCTGATACATTTATCTCTAGTTTACACATCGATAACAAGCATGATAAAACAAAAAGGTTTATCTATATAAGCCGTCAATTAACAATGATTAAATGAAGCGCAATGACAATAATTGACATATACAAACCTGATACTATTCGTTCCATTTCAGCCAGCCTGTTCTGTACATTAATAGCAGTTTCTGTTTATATAAAGCAAATAAATTTTCAAAAAAATGCAAACAGTTTTATCTATATTCAGTAATAATCATGTGTGATCCAACTAATAAGTTATATTTTAGACTAAGTAATTTAGAGATGCCTCAGAACAACCATAGTAGGAGAGTATTTTATATAATAACATTTGCTTAGATATTGATTTATTTACTTAGAATACACACACACACCTGATTGCTCCTGTCCGATCACCGTTGATTCCATCACAAGATTTTCAATGAGCGCTGTGTTCAGCAAATGATAGTTATGACAGTATTATCATTGCAAATCCATTATATAAGCGGAAATGTAACAATGAATCATCATTATTTTATATGTAAGACGAACGTTTTGATTATTTAAAGGCAATTATTAAATTGTCTGAATTTGATAATTGAATTCAAAGAATTTAACATTTGTTCATTCTCATTTTTAAATATTAAGTCAGTTTCTGGAAAACTTACCAAAAGCGTTATGCAAGGTATCATTCAGTACAATGAAACAATCCTTAAACTCCGAGTTATCTGAATTCCTCTGATCTGTATGCAAAATTAAAATATTTGCTTTTCAAATAAATTGCATATTTTGATTAATTGAAATATTGCTTCAAAATTATCATTATATTTGGTTTATCTCAAGTGTGTAATATAATCAAAATCTTAAACATTTTGAAGCAATGTTTTGTAAATTGTAACTTTATTACTTAATATGATGGCTTACCTTCTAACCGCTTGAAGTGTCCCATTATTGCGTCGATTCGATCAGAACAATTTGAATCTGTGAAATAAAATTAACTTCCTAGATCTACAGTTTTTAGTATTGTATGATTCCATCAAGTTGTTAACAACTATTTCATACATCATAAAAATAAGTTTAAACAGTCTATATAAACACTACATATCATGCCATAAAGGTAAGTAGGATATACAATTTAGTACATGTTTAAAGAGCAACTTTTATACATTTCATTGAGTAATGGTATGTTTATCGATAAAAATCAATATGGCAAATATAATTTGAACCAATATATGCAACACATTTTACTGCTCTGTGCAGATGATAAAATGTCTTATTTTGTAAACAGACCGCAAACAAATGAGCTCCCACCATTTGCGATTATCAAATCTTTGATCTCCTGATAATCTGCTTTCCTCGCATCTGTAATGCAAATCATGTAAACTCGAATTGAATATTGGCCAAATATTTTGTCAAGCAATATGTTTTCCTCATACAAATTATACATTTTTGTCTTTATAATTTAGGTAACGATGAACAAAAGCATATTAAATATACCATCATATTTTGCACATGTTTTATATAATCATACAACTGCATATAACTACGATCGTCTAGATAGTTAAGGCAATTTAGGCAAAAAATAAATTGCATCTAAATAAATTTGCTAGCTTATCACTCTGTGCTATTGTTTTGCCAAAAATAATCTAAACATATATAAAATTGCATAAATTTATTTCGTTATAGACAAACTAAAAACAACACAAAATACGATTTCGACAACAAGTAAACAAAACAGTGTGTCATATGACCTCTGTTTTAATTTTCTTTTTCGTTCAACAAAGAGAAGTGCGTGTTGTCATAAATGCCTGAACAAGTCTGAACAACATGATGCGTCGATTGTGTTATTGAAAGCATGATTGCGGAAACTTGTTAATCGAAACCGACTAGTAGTAGCAATTACTAATTACCAATTTTGTCAAGTTATAAAGTAAGTTTTTCAGATGATTATCCAGAATCACAAGAAAAGAATATTAAGATAAATTGATCGCATTACCTGATTTGAGTAAAACAGCTATAAGCAAGGAACAGACAACAAGCAAGAGAATCAAGGCGAGGCAACAGACCACCATTAATGCTTTCACTTGGTACAATGTTGTCTTTTTCTCTTGTTCATCATTTTGGAATCCTGCTTTAATAACAGATATATAAATTTAAAAGTGTAAAATAATTTTCTTACAATGGTTAAATAAGTTAAACATCTATCTATTATTAATATATACATACTGTCAAAGGTCACGGGTTTTGATATTTTTTTGAAGAAACGAATTAAATCAGCAATCAAAAACATTTTTTCTGAAATTATATCGCAAAGATTACGTCACAGTTATCTCGGCAAACAAAAGGCATTTGTTCACATTTGTTGGGTTTTCATTTTTGTAAAACGAAAAGTGAAAGTAAAAGACATCAACACTGTTAATGCTCCGCCTTTCACCAGTTAAACTATTATGGGATAGGTAACATTGAAATATAATTTAGACCATGTGAAAAACAATAGGTTCCTAGTTATTTAATTTCTATTGTGTTTTTCATGTTTCTAATATCGGTTAGCATACATTTATTTCCTAAAGTTATCAAATCAATTTTTGACCTACCACTGGCTGCAAGAATGGAAATATAGCTAGCAATGTTTTCATATAAAAACTATATTGATATATCATAAAAAAACCCATATAATATGCAATGATGGGTGGACGGAGAAAAGCCCAATGGAGAAAAGCCCAATGGAGAAAAGCTCAATGGAGAAAAGCCCAAAGGAGAAAGGCCCAATCGGAGAAAATCCCAATAGGAGAAAACCCCAATAGGAGAAAACCCCAATAGTATGAAAATAATTATTGGTTCAAATTATAATATATTCTAAATATAAATTTTAAACATAAATAAGAATGAAAACTGACCATTTAATAATTTGAGTGTTGACACTTTAAAACAGAGCGCTACGGAAAACATCGATTATGGTACAATAAAAGTCACTAAAACCACATCAGTCATTCCGCATAAAACATCAAAGGGAACTCACATATTGCACCCCTCTACTAAATTGCAATTTCGTTTAGACTGTATCGCATTCCAAAACATGAAAGTGAATACCCACATATCTCCTCTCCATTCCATTGCAATCTCAATAACGATCGCTTGACTTTGAACCGTTGATTGAATTCATTTTTAATGCTGAGCATGGCTACCTCAATTGCAATTGAAAATAAAACCATCCCAAATCTGAAATTGTGTATGTGTGCTGTTTATAAATTGCCGTTTGGATAAACTCAGACTCATCAATTTCAAAGCAATACAAGTTTTTTAATGAAATCATAAGTTAGATTTTAAATGTTGGAGTTTTCTCCGATTTAGAGTAAACGATGTTGGGGTTTTCTCCAAGTGTGCAAAAATGTTGGGATTTTCTCCGAATGGGGTTTTCTCCAATGGGGGGTTTCTCCGGGATTCGCAATGATGCAACCATGTATTAATCTTCAATATTAATGCATCGAAGCATCTTTGACGCCGTTTTATCTGTTTTTTTTTTCTAAAGTGAAACGGTTCGAAAGCAATTATATTAAACGTACCTGATACTTGACCTTCCTTTTTGCCATTTTTCTCCAGAGCAACATATGGATTCATCGGAATATGTTCATGATCCCTGTAGTCGGGTTCACGGGGTGTTTCATATATGTCATCTGCCTCATCATTTTCTGGTCCGTTTCCCACCGAATCCACATTTTCATAAACCATTTGATCATCCATTCTTATAACTAAATTTTTATTATTGAGGCTCCCGTTGCAGTATGCTCAGTTTGTTATATGAAATGATTTAAATGATAACTTGCTCTAAATTATCTATATCTAAAATGAAAGTTTAGTTTATTTACAATTTCCAAAAATAACTTGGCAAAACCAACTCAGCATAGATGGGATTGGATCATGTTTTAATTTATATTATTTTTTCTTACAATATTGAAATATATATAACATA
>LQRL01118345.1:47434-58026 GCA_001703475.1 Hydroides elegans
TATTAAAACAACTGATCCAACTTGTTTTGTGCTATTTTGCAAAAAAAAAATACAGCTATAAATACATGCATCTTTATATATCCATTGAGTTTTGTTTATAAATGTTACAAATGTTTTGTTAATTTTGTTATTTGTTGAATCGTATTGTGTTCAGGTGAATGCCATTTTATCGAAGAGCTTTTGCATCGAATTGCATCTGATATCCATGTTTAAATTCAATGCACTATCCCCTGGTCATTTATTACCAGTATCCACTCCCTCCCAGCTGTTATTGACTTTATTTATGTCGTGTTATTAATGCATTTTTCTGTGATTTGTAAATTTGCCAAACAAACACGAGTCAATGGAGAATTGATACCGCCCCATATAAATGTTTCTCATATGAAGTAGGATTCCGATAAAACGATTTTTTTTCATTGAATATCATGAGCCGATATATATAATCATAGCTATGGAGTCGAGGTGAATTTTAACTTCACAATTCAAAAGTAGCATTTAGGGATAAACAGAATCTACGTTACGTTACGTTGTTAAAGCTAGTCTTACAACCGGCCGTACGTGCTCTACGGGCAAATTTTGAAGAAATCGTACGGGACCCGCACGTTACCCGCACGTCACACGTACGTCGCACGTACGGCACACGTACGGGTTTCTGCCCGTAGACTGCCCGTACGTGCCCCGTAGGAGAAAATGTGTATGCACATTTTTTGCTGCGGGCGCTCTACGATCATAGAATCGCAAGTTGTCCACAGGAAGCACGCACGGAGCCCGTACGGGACACGAGCGTGTCCCGCACGTGAACGACTGGAAGGCTACGTGCTCTGCGGGGCTGCTGCGATCAGAAAATTGCTTAAAAGCTGCGGGGCCCGTACGGGCGACCGCCCGTACGGCCGGTTGTAAGACTAGCTTAAGTTACGTTGTCTAATCACCGTCATCGGGTACTTTGTATCTTGATATGTATCATATAATGCTGTTAGATAGGTTTTTACATTATTATTTTTTAATGACTTATTCTATTCGCACAAAAGCATATGTTATTTACTATATTTATAATAAATCGCTGAAAAACTACAGGTAATTATTTGTTACTACATGAACATGGCTTTTAAAAACAACATGAACCATAAACCACTTGCCATCGATCTACCTGCAATCGAGTTAACGAGACTCGATATCCGTAACAGGAAAACAGATACATAAGCATTATTACAGCGCCACAAAGAGGTTTTATGCCAAATCGGGACACACTCAATTACGGGTTATGCGCACCAAGGTCTCTCTTAGTGGATTATCAAGAGACACCGCTTTTGTTTTAACGGCGACTCAATAGATATGCGAACCAATCCCTCGGTGCTCTCTTTAGTAAAACAAAAATGAATCATCAGAACCGGAAAAAAATCTTGTAGATATCAATGTATTTGTTTATTATATGTATTTCCTAGTTTCCATTTAACCATGCACGATGGCGTTATAAACGCAGAAGCCGCACCGTGAGAAATGAAACATAAATATTGCAATGTTCCAGTGTCGCGATAAAATGAAGGCAACGAAATGGTAAAGAAATGTGAAACGAAAAACTAGCAATGTGTGGAACGAAAAGATGACGAGAGTTGTGAAACAAAATGGTAGCGGGATGTGGAACAAAATGGTAACGAGATGTGAAATGAAATGGTAACAAGATGTGGAACGAAATACCAACGAAAATTGCAACGAAATGTGGATCGAAATTGTGTAAAACGAAATGGTACCCAGATGTGAAACGACATTTTAAAACGATTTCGAACCAAATGGCAACTAAATGTTGATCGAAATAGAAGCGAGATGTGGAACGAAATGATAGAAAACTGTGAAACGAAACTGTTAATAAATGTACAACAAAATGGTAACATGATGTAAAATGCAATGGTAGTGAGAAGTGGAACGAAATGGTAACGATATGTGGAACGAAATTGTTAGTAAATGTGGAACCGGATGGTAATGTTGTGTCGAACGAAATGCTAACGAGATGTTGAACGGAATGGTAATGAGATGTGGAACGAGATGGTAGCGAGGTGTGGAACAAAATGGTAACGAGATACGTAACGCAACGGTAAAGGGGTGTTAAATGAAATGGTTATGATTTGTGACACGAAATTGTAACAAAGTAAGGGAAGGTAAAAAATGTAAATTTCGCCGAGTTTTTTTTTTGTATTTTGACAATTGTTCGAAACTGATTCATAGCCCATGGATGAACACATCACTGTGTATCAATGCAACCAAAACCAGTCGCACCGATTTTCTCTACCTAGTGATTACCACACACTTCTTAAGGACATGAATCAGGACATGGCCTTTTTCATTCAAAACTAGGTGGAGGCTTTCTCATATTTTCGTTTTGATCGCTTTATGATGCTTTGAAGTAATCTCGTTTACGCAAGTTAAATACATGGGTTCGTAATAATAAAAGCGCTTGCTATGAGTGTTTCGTATGACCTAACATATGAGATGTTTTAACAAAACTGTTTTTGTAAAAACAGCCAAGAGTCAAGCGATACTACAGAAAACAAGTCCTTATTTTTTAGCCAAGTGCAGTTTCTTTTGCATTTTGTCTTTTTTTTTTTTCAATTTAACACATACAGACCGTAATAAAAGAAAGGCGTGTGTTATGCACGAATTCATTCAAGCGGAAAAAAATGAAAGAAATCGCTAAATGTAAAATGCAATTACACGCAAATCTTAATTCTAATGTTTTATTAAAATTATAACACGATACAGCCATTTGCCCTCTGTTGGCCTAACAATATGTCGATATCACACCAAACCAGTAGAAAATAAATGAGAGAACCACGTGACAAGATGCAACCAAAGATACTCTACACTCTACAGGTAGAATCTATATAGAACCTATAAAATCTATGTTAGAATACAGCAGTTAAATGAACACCACGTAAGCATTGAAATACATCGTTTTATATTAGCAGATACCAACTCAATATTGAGTAGAAAAATATACAAATAATTACTATCAATATAAATCATGAATTTCTAATTTCGTGCATAATAACAAGGGTTCGTTTTATCTACATGTGCGATAAGATTAGTATTTATTCTTTTTCATTAGCAATATCTCAAAAGTAGTGTTCAGATGGTAATTTTATGTCTAACACCATTAATACTTTGCAATGGATGATATATCATCCTTCTATCTACTTGAAATAAAAATATTTCCTTGTTTTTATCAGAAAGAAGGAAAAACACTTTTGACAATTGATGAAAAGTATTTGATAACAGCTATGAATAATTTTGTTTCTCGGGTTTTCGGGTCTTGATGTGTTAGCAAAACGAAGATTGAGAATTGTCATACCTTAATAGTCCATCAAAGATATATAAGATTGCTTTATTGAACATCAATGAATATGATATCTGACGAACATTTACGAGTTCATTGTTAAACGTTAGATGTTCATTAAACAAGGTTTTACGTAGTCTTATTTCGAATTGAAAAAAAAAACGCACTGATATACCTTACACTATAAAATATCATAAATGATATTTACCCTGCATTGCGTACATTTCAACTATATATAAACACAAAGTGTATCACAATAATTCAAACAACTGCTTTATTACAATTCACAGTAATCTACAATCTAACCTCACTATGATTTATTCCAAGCGCACACGAGACGGTTATATGGACAGCAGCTCATCTTTAAGACTACACATTAAAGCGCTCATTCAGAACATTAGACTACTACATCATTTGTACCAAAAAGAAAGTTAACACGAAATACTGAAGTTGTGAATTCCGATACAAGAAATGTTGTCACCACAGTAATATAGATAACAATTGCTTTTAAAAAAAGAGTTACATCTGTAAGATTCTATGATTGCACAAGATACAATAAATTTAAGTGTTATTGAGTAACGTTGCGAAATTAATCATCTTTTCTTGAAAGGCCTAGGTACACGGTTATAAGAATACCATCTTACATATCATCAATGTCATATAAATCTACCAGTGACATTTAGCAGATGTTGACTTGTTTTCAGTAAACATGAAGTATTATTGACCTGATTTGGAAATGTTGCCCTTTAGGGCAACATTTTCAAATCAGGTCAATAATATCTTCATGTTTACTGAAAACAAGTCAACATATGCTTTATTATATGCTTTCATCATTAAAACATTTAAATATATAACTTTATTTCGCAACATTCAGTTGTCCTCATTAGCTCAGTCGGTAGAACAATGGACTCGATACTTCAACATTATTCGAAATCGACAATATAAATCACTTGATTGTCAAATAATGGCATTAAAACAACTTATTTATTTAGTAATTCTTCTATCTTTTACTTAAAATTTAAAAATTAAAAATTAAAATGTGCCAGTGATCGGGCTGGAACTCGGGACCTCTCGATCCGCAGGCGAGCACCTTAACCACTACACCAAAGAGTACACGCGCAAATCGCGTTTAAAAAATACAATACATAAATGTAGATTTATTGATTTTAATGAATTTTCAAATTTGGAATGAAAAATACAATGTTTCGGCGAAAATGAAATGTGAAATGATGAAAAATGTTCTTTGTTTACATTACTCGGATAACATTTCATGCAACAATTCCTCAGCAAGTCAACATTGAGTATTATTGACTTGCTCTCGGCCAATCAAAACGCGCCTTACAACCCCATCATATAATAATGAACAATATTGTTTCGTACCGCAGCAATACTGGTGATTTGCCGCATTTCTAATTGGTTCCCAAACATCCGAGAACCAGGCAATACCGCGCCACTTACCGACGCTTCTAATAAACAATTGGCGATGCAAATGGCCCCATGGGGACGGGCAGACAAACCGTATTACGAGGGGGTGGGGGAGGCGATGGGTGTTGGGAGAAGTATGAGGGGGTAGGGGCGATGTGGTGCGACGAGGGACAACGCCGGGATGATGGGTGGGAGGCCAGTTTTGGATCTTTTTTAGGGATGCGGGGTGCGGAGGGGGAGGGGTAGGAGATGAAGTCTGGGTGTATTGGGAGGGAAGTGTGTGGGGTACACGAACGCGGAGGGGGCCACAGATGCCTTGGTTGATTGGCTTTGATAGGTTCTGATCACTCGCTACATGACAAGATTATCGCATAATTAGGACAGGAAGAGGTAGATGAATCCCAGGAAAACTTGCGAAAGGGGGTATATAAAAAAGACACCAAACATTAAAATGAAGCCTTTACGTCGCGATATATCCGTTCCGCGGTTTGTCCTCTCCCACTCTCTCTCCCTCTTTTCTCTCTCGCTCTCTCTATCTTACTCTATCTCTCTCTCTATCCCTCTGGATTGGAACCCGTGGCCTGGTCTACAAAGTATATTAGGAAACTGGGAAGCTATTAGAAATGTGGGAGTACTGATTTCGAGACGAGACGAACAGGTTGGTAAATGATGAAGCTAATCCGACATGATGGCTTTCTTTTAGGATTAATTCCTTGTGGACTTTGATTATGCCTAATAATGCTTGTAACATTTCTAAAACTATGACATAATTGTACTGGAACCATGTCTGTCTGGAAACTGGTTGCTATCTGCTGTAGTGTCAAAAAATAAGTGACTCCAGGGTTGACGTTTAATTACTGGATTCGATAATATTGCAATAAAACGCATTGCTATGTTATAAAACCATTTTTCCTTCGGCGCCCTCCCCCACCCTCAACGCTTATGTATTTTATCATTTTTTTACATCGCAATGTATAACTTTGAGAATATGCTTTAAAAACTTCAAGATCTCCTTTCAACATGCCGTCGATATACCACGAAACATTTTGTTTTCATCATCAAATATGTCTTTTTTATATTGATTAATCAGAACATTATATAATTACACGTTTCCTAGCCAAGCATGTTGCATAACTTATATTAGATTTTAACCCCGTATACACCCATTGTTTTAGCGTTTTTCCCTTTGCATATACATTGAACGAATTTGTAATTAAACGTGAAGCAAATGCGCATGCGTGGGTATAATGCCGCGATCGATATGTTGTTGAATTAGCTGAACCTGTGATGTTTATAAACAAAATATATAATACTCTTCATAATATACAAAAATACAGTGAAACATCTTAACATCTTATACCCATATTCTACCTTCTATATGTCACAAATTAAGGTGACTTCGACAAGTCGCATTTAATTATCTGGCGATTCTCCGGATGCATTTCGCGTGATGATATGGGATAAACGTAATTATACATTAGACTTAATCGCGACGTCGCTACAACGTTTAAACTAGGTGTTAGCATCGATTGATGGCTTCTTAAATATATTTGACACTGATTTGATGTGGAGCAAAATATTGGTATCACTTGTATATCTTACGTTATGTGTTGGCAAATAGAACGTTTTTAATCAACATTGAAGCATCTTCCGAAAACTAATTGACTTTCTTTTGAAAATGAGTATATACCTTTATCACCCTTCTCGAAACATAGTAACATACACATATTTATAATACAAATTCCAGCATTGCACAGTATACTATCAATTTTATGTTTATGCTTTTATTTTGACGCTTTTGCTTCTAATCAAGATAGAATTCTAGTTGTGATAGAAAATTAAGATACTACAAATTACACTCTTATCTAATAGCAAATATCAGCACTCACATTGACATTTACAATATATTTACACACACATTCTTAACTATATTCACAGTAAATGTTAATTTTCATCCTGCAATTTACAATAAAAACTAAAGCTTTCACATCTATTGCAAATCAAATATATTTAGTCAATACTATATATTGCGATAAATAATATTACTTTACATTGCTAGAAATCCAGTACATATAAAAGGGTGAATCATAGTAGCTTCAACAACTTTTTCGATTGAGATAATCTTTCGCTAATTTCTATTGAAACCTTCTACTACTTTGTAATTCATAAGTTGGAATATTGAGCATATTACATTAAAATTTAAGCTTATTAAAATAGCTTGAGTAAAGAAAAACAGTATTTGTGACAAAAAAAAAACATAATTTTGACACACAAATAAAAATGAATATATAATCATTTGTTGTGAATTTTGAATATGTGGAAAATCATGACAACCAGGCGTTTTTATGAACTTCAATGCAACACAAGGTTTGTTTAATATCATGTTTGGCACAAGCGTATATCTCAAATAATGATGATGGGGCTTGTCGAGTAAACGGTGATATAATGAAGAGATTACGAACGACATTTCGCATGTGACCTACAATATTCACTCCAAAAGGTCGATCTGCGAATAGCGTCAATTCCCAAATTATCAAAAAGCCGCTTTCAGCTAAAAGACTTTTCCACTTGAAGTGTAACTCAAATGTATTCCATAAATCCTTTCCGTCGTATACATACATGTTTCACTTGCATTATTTCCAACGCGTCTTCTCCATTTTCATGTCATCTCTTAAATCTTACGTAGCCGTGAAGATGAATCCCTATATTGGGCCCGCATTAAAATCTTGGTGTGGCTCCACGATCATCATACACAAACGACAACAAATTGTATTGCCAATTCTACCAGCTACCTTGCCCACAAAGGGACCATATTATGCATATATGCATGGTACAAAATATATTGAATATATCCTACGTATTGCCTTTTTCTATCCACAAATAATGTCACACGGGAGTGGTGCGTCTTGCATAAGGATCATCTATAACATGGTGTGTGCGATTTGAATACGTGTCCATTTCCCTACGATTTGAATACATGTCCATTTCCCTACGGTTCGAATACGTGTCCATATCCCGACGATTTGAATACATATCCGGCGCGTGTTCTCTGCGATTTGAATACGTGTCCATCATATCTGGAGGAGGAGGCCCTGCGCCGCGCCGATTCGAATACGCATCTACAAAATCTCTGCGATTGGCATAGCCCTCCAAGTCCTTCCTATTTGCATACAGATCAGTGGCGTCATGCACTGAATGCGTGGAAAACGCCTGACCCCGATAGATGTTGTGCGCATGCGTCTGCGTATCCAGGGGCGTTGCTATGGTGTAGCGCGAGGGGTCACGTGGGAAGTGGTAGTTGGAAGTGACATCCTTCGACGTATCTGACACTGGCGTATACGTATAGAGCGTGTCCGAATGCGAGGGTGAGTATTCATGAGAGCGTTCACGCGAGAGCGACCGCGTGCGCGAGTACGTTGAGCGATGATTCGCCGTTGCGCCACCGCCACCGCCACCGCCGCCCATAATCTGGTTACCAGGTGACGTGACCGCGTTGCTAGGGCCCGGCTCCAGCATATCCATACTACCACCCTGATTGAGCTTCATGCACTGCTGCTTGTGCTTGTAGGCGTGTTTGTGCCGCGAGATGTAGAGGTACACGGAGAGCACGCCCGTCAGTTCGGAGACGATGAACGAGGCGACTGTTAAGTGGAACGAGTAGCCGTAGACGTAGGTGAATGCTTCTTCGCCGTCGATGGTTTTCTTGTGTGACGAGGACTCGGCTGTGATGCCGCCGATGAAGAGGATAATGCCTACGAGGGTGAACAAACCTGTTGGGGAAAGAAAATAAAAAAGTATATAATAGAGAATATTGAAGGAGGGAGGAAGCTAAACCTATGATGCCTACTAAGGTGAAAAAAACCTGAGGGAAAAGGGAAGAAATCGTTGTGATTTAAGGGATGGAGATGTGTTATGCTTACTAAATTAAACACATGAAAATAATTATGGTAAGTGTACATTTTATATAAAGAGCAGGGATCAATAAGAGCAATATACTTTCCATAAAAGGTTTAGCGGTAAACATATTCCTGTTATTCCAAATGGTGAATTAAGTTACCGAAATGAAGATCAATTACCGAAATAAAACCCTTGTCTAAATGACAAAACGCCCTATAAATGTGACAAAATCAGAAATATAAATGTTATAATCAAACGAGAAACAAACGAAATCACATGAAGTTTTAATTACAAAAATACGTTTACTACTCAATGTGTTATCGCAAGCGACGAAAATACCGTCGAATTATACAAAGTAAATTCAATAACTGACACACTTAACCCCCGAATTATGTGACACAACGTGAATGTATGAACCGCACTTACCTCCAATGACGTAGAGTATACCGCCGGCGAACGTGTGTATTTTCCGCCGGTGGTTGCAGTGTCCAGTGAAGCAGACGATCTGGCCTACGAGTAGGATCACCATGCTGAACAGAGGGAACAGTGTACACCGCCGCATCGATACTGTAAAAAGAATAACCAATAATTTTAAAATGGCATACAGAAATGGCACTATTATTAAGATTTTGACTAGGTGTCAATGTTTCTGATATCATAATCTGTGACTGCATCTTGCTAAACAGAACGAACATTGTACGCCGTCGCATCGACACTGTGGGGAAAACATTCAACAATAAAGTAATGAAATAGACTATGATAATTTATAACAAACTTTAGTTTGTATTTTCGATATTGATATTCGTATTGCTTTTACTTGCTGAAAAGAGGGAACAGCGTACATCGCCGCATCAACACTGTAACACAGTCTATTAACATTTACATTTATAACAAGCAAAAACTTATTTTGTTTTAGTATGTGTAGTATGTATGGGGTTGCGGATGCTCTTCTGTGGTGTGATACAATCTTCCGATCTTACTTTTGGGTGATTTTGAACCCAAATCAGCGAGATTTGTGAATGGTTCGATTGTGTTTCTCAGGCTTGATTCTTTTGTGTATATATCTTTAAGTTTTCTTAAGCGAGTTATCATAAACGAAGGCGCGGCACACTTAACACGTACGGCTTGCATATGTAGTATTATTTACACATTGGTGCTACGGTTAATGGTTCCAGGAAATTTAAAAGGACCTTAGATAATATGTTATTTCCTAAATACTATTTCATTGTTTGCTAACTGCTAAATAAAACTGGTTTTATGAAATTTACTTGACTGTAGTACAGCCATAACTACTTAACTGGTTTGCATTTGTTTTTGCGAGTGAAATGGAATGTTGCCGACAAGTGAGCCTATTTGCATAGAAGACGAGGCAAACACCATTAAGGCCTAGCCACATAAGTCGCATCCTATTCCGGAATTCGCACTTTTAACTATTTAATATCATTGTTTCTAAAATACACCCAGCAAATGATCTCAAATATTGATAATGTGAAACCGTTTATTTTATTTTCATTTTTTTTCAAGCCCGCGATGTAACCAAGACGTAAGGATGTGATTGTCTTTCATCAGAATGCAATGTAAGCTGTCAAATGGGCCTCGCCCAGAGAGAGAGGGTTCTCGGGAAACGAGAGAACAAAATCCGTCGACAAGACAATCAATACTTTGCCCATTGCTCCCGGGCCCTTCAAAAAAGCGAGCGGGTTTGTCAGGGCGCCTTTGCCCATGTCTCTAAAAATCACATTCAAAATATGAAGGTCATATTTTCAATGGCTCAAATACTTAACTCTCTTTCTCTCACTGGCCTCGCTTTGATCCTCATTGAATCTGAAACCCGAAAATGAAGACACACAATGCTGTGTCATCGTTAAGGACAATCTCATTAGATGTAGTCAAATCAAACTCTTCTACCCAACCTCTCCCCCATCTACAGCCTACCCCCCCC
>LQRL01118369.1:505-24051 GCA_001703475.1 Hydroides elegans
ACTCATATTTTTAATTCAATAAAATGTTGATGATCATATAGCTATTCGTAACGATCAAATGATGCTACAAATGTTATCAAATAAATATCAATTTAACCACGATTTTGATTAAATAAAGTTATCGATATCCGTTCATACAGAACGTGTGACCAAAAGTCCTGTTTTGATATCTTTATTATAGGTAACAGGTTCATAATTATTTTTATTGAATCCAATGAGGGAATTCATTCACTATATTCACATGCAATATACAATTAATGTCTAATCCTGATATACTGAAACTGATGGGCGATAATGGCATTTATCGGTAATTAAATGGATGCACCGAAAAACTTCCCTAAAATAATATATATAAAAACATATTAAATCTTACAAAAAAATAATCTGAAAGTATCCTTTATTACTATAGATATATAGAAAGTGCCGAGTTCTGAAACACATATATCGATGGGTGGTGTTTTTAAATGGCATATATCTCCCACATTACTGGTTCAACCATGAATATTTAAAAACTATTAATAAAGAACGTATTTGTGTGTGGTTTGAAATAGCTATACGATTTTTCAATAGAGTAGATGCAACTTAAATATGTGTCATAACTGAAAATATTGCTTTTTTCGATGCTGAGATCTGAATCATCGTTCTATAAACGATTATTGAAATTCATAACAGCGAAGACATTTGATGTTTCGCTAAAATATATGGCAAAGTGCCAAATGATAACTGGTCCATGTTATATAATAAAAAAAAACTAAGAAATCAACGGGATCATAATTATTTCATCCTTTGGCTACTTGCCAATTCTTATATAATAGACCAGTCTAAAAACATTCAATGTCTTTTTTCTCAAAACGTCATTTTCAGACTTAACACATTGTTGCACGGAGCCCTTCATTTGTTACTTTAAAATGATCTAATAGGTGAGAAATTAATCTAATACTGCTTCATTCTAAACCCAAAGTCACGTACTCGGATGCACACCAACCGGCTTCACATCCACAAAATAAAGAATCGCAAAATCAAAAATATAGACTACTATTGCTTATATCACTCCACAGAATTTCCCTTCACTGGTATCTACCTTTGACAATCTACAATATATATATTTTGGTGTCGTTAGTATATTTATTAATGGCTTCAGATGTAATAGCTTTCCATATTACATTGGCAAAAGCCAAGTTTACTGTGGTTTTTAGGAGTCGACGGTGCTTTCCTGTCATATATTTTTTTGCCGTTTGAAAATACGAATTAAAAACAGCTTCTCAAGTTTTTTGCATCAAATATATAGATACCATCTCAACTGAGTTTCAAATAGTTCACAGAATTTTAACAAAACATGTAAGAACCTTGAATTAGGGGTTCAACTACTTAAAAAATGTAAGAATCTTGAATTAGGAGCTTAATTACTTTCAGAGGCTATGTACAGGGGATTTTCGTTTTTTTTTTTCAAGAATTGCAAAAAAAGAAAGAAAAAAGCACGCGCCCCCACCCCCAACCACCTTCACAAATTCAATAGGTTAGTGCTAAGCTCATTTTTATTTTTGGTTGTGTCGCAATCTTAATTTTTACCCTGTGCTCGAAACAGGGAATACCAACTTTATAGCTCCGTTTACTGTATAGTTCACTCACTGATTTCGCCGTGAACAATAAAGCGCGACCAACAATCAACTGAACATATAAATGTTTTTGAGAAAATGTGAAAATGAGCAAACATAAAGGCCAGCATCTTGTCAAATATTATCTTGAACTGTATTACCACACATTGTAAAAACAGCATTGTTTTTCCTTACAACAAAATCAATAAGTAGATTTAACCGGCTATTTTATTTTCACTCGTTTTTGGCAGTACGGTAAATCGACGGTTGAAGATTACATGAGGAAAGGTTGCAAGGAAATACTACACTATTTTACATATTGCTTCCGTATACGAAGCACATTAAGAAAAAATAAACAAATTAAAGCAATGCTGTTTGAAATAAGTTTGATTTATAGGCTCAAACGAATTATCAACTACACTTAATTTAATATCAAAATGATGTGACAAGTCCGTATCTTGAGAAATATTGATGCACCATTTGAAAATGTCATAGAAATCTATAAGTCTCTCAACAAGGTTAGAGTCCATATAATGTTCATTTCTATGAAAAGAAACTGTATAATACAAAAGTAACATTAAGTTATAATCAGTGCTAGAGTTCTGCATATATAAATGTAATTTTACATAGTTTACTCTTAATTTAAAAATCATAATATAGTCTATTGTTATACAAACTCATATGAAGTACACAATATAAAATTCTCAATAAGGATATATATATTCATGATGATATATACAGTCACTCTGTGGAAAAATATAAAGCAAATGGAAGGAAAAATATAAACAAACTATAAAACCTATTATCTATTTAGGCTGCGGTTACATAAAATATGCGATTTAAATCATGCGCACGATTTCAATCACATATTTTACGTTACCACAGACTAAGAAATAAATACATGAAAGCTCTAACTACGATATCAGTTATAAAACAGTTTCCTTCTCAAATATAAACGGATCACTCTTGTTGCATTGCGAATAGACTCTCCTTTCGGGCACGCGGCACCGTTGCTGTTTACCAGGCGAGTCCGGAAAACTAAGCGTCCTCGTTATGGGCGGATGATGCGAAACCCCCATGGGTGGATATGGATCGGCCCTGTTCTGGCTATATCCCGTTGCGGCTGTATACCTCTTAATAGGCGACCCCGGCAACGACTTGGAGCGACTTAAGTTGGCCAAATAAGGACTATGTTTACGACATGGTGTCGCCTGGGGGTTTATAGTCTCGTAGACTCCAGCTGATGTATCGCCCATATTTGGGTATGCTCCGCCCATAGTCTGGGGTTCCACACCGCTTATGGTGGGCGGCTGAGGTATGTGTCTCGAAAGCGGTCGGCGTTGTTCTATGCCGCGAGGGGTGGTTGTGTTGACATACTGGGGTTGGGGGTAGTTGTACTGCTGCGGTTGTTGACCCGGAAGTGAATGCGGAAGCGGTTGGGCCGGTCGCCAAGAGTCGGTCGATGTCGCGTATGAGGAATCTTGTGATATCTGGCGTTCTTGTTGCCATGGTAATGTCCTATATTGTTGGAGTTGCTGTTGTTGTTGTTGTTGCTGTTGTTGTTGGGATAAAGGGGGCATGGTGGTTTGCGTCGTGCTATGCGATCGCGGAGAGCTCCATGCCACGGAGTTGCCGCTATGTGAGGGCGGTGGCGTACCCCATGCCGTGTTGCTGCCACTCTGTGAGGGTGGCGGCGAATGCCAAATCCCACCGCCACCACCACCGCCACCGCCGCCACGTGACATACTACTTGGTTGCCATGCCGACGCCGGCAGCGGTTGCATGGTGCTGTAGTTCGTAGTTGGCGGTGGCTGAGAGAAGGAGGACGATGAGGAAGAGGCCCAAGGTTGGGTTCCACTGCTAGAGTAACGCTTACTATTTAGGGGGTCACGCGATGACGACTTGATGACGTCATACGATGACGTCGCCATGGGGTCACGCGATGATGTTTTGATGACATCATCATGTGATATGTCTGGGTGGTTTCTATATGAGGGCATAGTCATCGCATGAGCGGAAGACGGAGGGGTCGTGAAATAGGGATTAGCCACTTCCGGTTTCCAACCAATCGCGGAGGTTATGGGATTAGTCGGATGGAAATTGGGGTTGGTTTTTGGGGCGGCCTCCCCGCGACGTGGTACCGAGTATATTGGGGTAGAGCTGTTGTTGAGTTTGAGGGTGGAGGGAGATGCACTGTATCCGACGCCCTTGATAGCGCGTTGGTCGCGCCACACAGCCTTGTTCTCTATCGCAATGCCATTTTCCCTGCGAAAAAAAAGAATGAAACAATATATCAGTATTTACACTGTGTTTTTTCTTAACTTTATCGTGTAAGCAGGCTTGGCTTTATTCTTACAGAGTGTCAACATGATTTTTGATACGGAACATAAGTGTATATTTTTCTTAATTCCAATTTTAATCTTAAATATAAACAAAGGTGTGCGAAATATTAACATGCAAATTCAAACCGATTACGATATCAAACATTGCGAATTAAATCTACATGTTACAACACGAACAAATATTAAACAACGAATCGACAAGTATTTTGCATGTAATTAATCTATGAAAAAAATAATATAAACACAAATATTAGAAATAGTTTATGAATACACAGAACAATAAATAATACGTACTAAATATCTAAGCACTATAATAACTATAACACAGTTTCTCGCTGTAACAAATAGTCATCTTCATAACAGATTTCGGCTTTGTTTGCAACCGCTGAAGGCTTTTTCTCTGCAGGTCTATATTCATATGGATCTTTTCTGAAAATACATTCAAATCATATATATTTTAAATCAATAAAAGAACGATCAGTCCATACGTGGAATGTGTAATGTGGAAACTACAGAAGAAAATAGCAAGACACTATACGTAAATTGTGCATGACGACAGTTGAGAAATAAAGCAAAATATATTCAACAATAAAAACAAATTAGAGAAAATAACATGTAACAATCAAATTATTATCATTTTAAAACAAAATATCAATGAACTTATATATATTGTAATTTTTGTCACATTCCGAAAACGCCATTATTTAATCTCATTGCGTTTAACATAGTACATGTATGGTCTCGATTAACTTTACTATTAGCTACATATTGAGATTATCGGGAGATGAATAAATCGCATATGTGAAATAGAATTTCGGGCCATCTGAAACCCAAACGAAAACGTATAAGGTTTCAAAATGTTTTTTTTTGTTTTCTTTTTTCATGAACGTTACTGGTAGCATTTACAGATAAATATATTTTTTGCCACAAAAGGCATTTACAAAAACCATTCAAAACATAAAATGGATGATATACTTAAACCCTGTCAAAACAGAAAATATTGAGCGCAAAAACCAATACAAATAGACATTATAAAAAATTACATCAATAAACAAAACAAAATATTTCGACGAATTTATCCTTCAACATATAGAAGGGCAAATCAGTTTTTAAGTCATGATCAGTTTTTTGAGTCACTCACTATTTTCAATAGAAAAAGCATGAAATATACTTTTTTTACGTAACAAATGAAATCATGAACATACTTTAATGATACTTTGTTTGAGTTTGTAAAAAAAATGTTTATAAATTGCTATTTCTATGACAAATAGTAAGTGTCCCAAAAACTGGTTGCGGTGACTCAATAACTGGGCCAATATGCATGAAAAATCTTACATGTCTCAGTGCACTTACATTCTAAGTCAGTAGGTTAAATCTAAATTAATGAATAGATTTATGTAATCAAACAGTTACTAGTATGATTTTCAAAGTGAGTTCAAGCTTTTCAGAGTATTTCAAGCGGAAAT
This sequence comes from Hydroides elegans, assembly GCA_001703475.1. NCBI lineage: Eukaryota > Metazoa > Annelida > Polychaeta > Sabellida > Serpulidae > Hydroides > Hydroides elegans. The sequence continues at coordinate 5,909 of LQRL01118369.1, forward strand.
TCTAAGTAATAACCAAGATATCGATGTCGAACTTAGAATGTAAGTGCACTCAGACATGTAAGATTTTCCATGCATATGGGCCCAGATTAGCCCGTCTACTTACCCCAGTTGCTTCGCTAGTCGATCAATTTTGAGCAATGCTAAATCCAGCTCATGTTTCACTTTCCAAGCTTGAGTCTCACAAACGGGATTCTTGCATTTGTGGTGCTTTTGTAATTCAATCGCTTCTCGCACGGATTGCTCGAATGTGAGCGACTTGCCCATACTCTAAAAGAAGCAACAAAAAAAGAAAGAAACGATGATTTAAATCGAAATACGAATGTCAATGAAACTGACGCGGTAACATACACTAGGATCCATTTTCTCCGCTCTGACCTTAACCTTAAAAAGACACCGTTGCCAACTCTTTTGCATTGGCTTGAAGGATAAGGGTAAGGTTAAGGAGAACGGAGAACAGGGCCCATTTTCTACGCTCCACTTAAACTTAACCTTACCCTTAAAACCCATGTAAAAGGGAGGGGATATGTAAATACGTTTGAGGTAAAGGTTAAAGCGGCGAATATTGGTCCAGGTCCAGAACGTTTCCAGTCTACACAAAACCTCATCATGAGCTCATGGTGACCTGAAATAGCTCATATGAGGTCATCATGAGGTCATATTGTTGTAAAGACTGGGTTATAAGGATAAAGCCACGTGTCAAGTGTCATTTTCCAGGAGTGATATTTTCGAGAAAATTTGCAACTACGGGATGTGTTTTGTAAATATAAAAAAGAAATATATATTTGAAAAAAAAATAACTTTGGATTGAGCTACATAGTTTTATATTATATATAAGCGCCGCATGGGGCGCCAGCAGTTTTCACCCTTTGTAGATACGCTTCTCTTTTCGGTAAATTGTTTCACATAGATACGTTAGATATACTCAGATAAATGACGGTTGAATTTTGTTAACTATACAAATGAATATTTTTTAGCGTATTAATAACCATAAAGATTGTTCACATGATATATGCGAACTAAAAACCATCTTCTTATATTTGATTGGATTTGATTTACTCATTTATATCTAACTCTGAACCCTTGCATGAATCAACGCGTTTTAAGAAAACTTGAGATATAATTGCAACAGCTTTTTTCAGATAAAATAGCATAAAATAAATGGTAAAACGTTTTACCATTATGTTTATGTTTTAAAGAAAAATAGGTCAGGTTAAGCTGTATTGAGCAGTTTTATCATTACATGCCTTAAATCAACTATCAAACAAAAAACATATATCCAATAGAAATTGATAATCATATAACTATCATATAACAAGTAATATTTCTTTGAAATCAAAAATGTGAATTCTTACCAAACTAATAAGTCCACAGCATCCGCACTTATCCCACTTCCTTAACTTGGCGCGGAAGAATTTAAAATAGATATGCTCGAGCATTAAAAGTAGTCCACCTAATAACATGCCGACGGCCAGTAATATGAACGCGGAGGTAAAATTCAATATCCCTAGCGGTAAACTTTGAGATTTTGTTTCATCGTCAGAATTGGATTTACAGGCACCCGCTAACCAGAATTTCTGTAACCGCTCTAAGGTTCCTGCAAAAAAAAAGATAAATGAATTTCAATGAAAGAATGTGGGAACATTATCATGTCGAGTTGATATTTAATTATATTGTACAATCATGATCCTCATAAATTGTAACTCCATGTATTTTCAAATTATTACGTGTTTTTGTTTTAGATTTGGATTAAATTCTTTAAGAGTTTTGAAACAATTTCCATGTTTTTTATGTAAAAAATCAGATAATTTTTCAGCCTATTATATAAAAGGAACTTATTTAAGTATCGATTAAGTTTTTGGATTGCTCTTTGAAACGATTAATGTCGTATTGTTTCTATAACTTTCACGACCATTTTTTTCAATATTGACAAATAGTCGTTAAAATATTTATCTATTTGGAATTATGAGAAACCAAAACATGGATTTTTGTTTCAGGTACAGCTAAAACCACTTCTAATTGGACTATCGTAAGCAACATCTTTTGTATCTTAATTTGCGTGTATGCGTACCGATTTTTTCGTTAATTCATTTTTCGTTTATTTGTATCAACTTCGCATCAAAAACAATTATTCGTATCAAATTCGTTTATTCTTTTCAAATTCGTTTACTGGCTTAACTATATCTAATTAGCGATTAAGATATTCATGGTCGTATCAAATTCGTTTATTCGTATTAAATTCATTTAATCGTATCAATTTCACTTATATCTTTATTCATATCAAAACTTCCGTTTATTCATTTCAATTTTTGTGTTTATTCATGTTGTCTAGTTAGAAGTAGTTTTAACTGTATATTTCCACTCACCATCATCTTGGAATTTCAGCAAGTACTCATTGAATATATCGATCCACTTGGAATTCTTTGGAAAGCCAATGCCATATCCCGTGAGTGCACTCCATTTGCCCACCGTCTTAAGCATACACTTGTCGTCCTGACTGGCTTTGAATTCCAGAACCGAGGCGTCGTAAATAAATGCGTCAAGGTCACTGCAAATAGCGATAGTATTTATAAATAGCGATTAGCGTGTATTTGATGCACTGTTTCAAAACGGAAGCGTCGTAAATTAACGCATCTAGGTCCCTGTAGATGGCGATAGCAGTGGGTGAGCATTTAAAATGGCGACCAGCGGAAATTAAAGGGGAATAATTTGAAGAGTAAATGAAAATGAATGTTCATCCATTAAAAAAAAAGAAACGCATCTAGGTTCCTGTCCATAAACGAAGAGCACCTTATGAACTGTTCCCAACAAAGGCTGTTACCCACCAAAATGCAGCTGGGTTGGAAACTTTGAGAAATTACTTCTCGCCTAGAGATTTGAGAAATTTTGTGATGATAAGTGAAAATTATTATTTCAAAATTTATTATGTTTTATTTTAGAAAATCTATGAATCTATATAATTTCATATGATGTAAACGCTCTATGAAAATTGCATGAACAAAGTTATCAAAGTTAAAATATTGAGTTCTCACCCATCCTTGACTGCTTTTATACCATCGGTCACATTGGTCCTGTTGTATTGCTTCATATAGTCGTGCATCTTTCGATAATTCAGTTTGATGTTGGTGTCTGTACTTCCGTGCAAAATCGTCGCAAATTTGTAAGGCGGTTTCAGGTGGGCAGCATTTTGCAGCTGGACAACATTATAATAAAATAAATGAAATAAATTATAAATGAAATAGCGGCTTATAAATATGTTGTTATCCATTTAAATACTCAGTTTCTAACAGTCAAAAAATATGTTATTTAGATGTTCTACAACGAATATCATACTTTTCCAGGTTGGTTGGTTTATATTTCGCAAAAAATGTTACAGCCTTTTGTTTTAATTTCGGTATGAAAATGCAGACTCCCTCTACTGTAATGTTACAATGCTATATTCAATTAAACCCTCATCGCTTTAATAAAACCATTTTAACAACATTTTAAAGTGTTATTTCTAACATAGAAAATAGTTATTGGTGCTAGATCTCTAGATATCCCGTTCGTCTTCTAGACCGGACAATCAGTAATCTCTATGTATCGATGCAAAAAGCATATATATTTTAGTTACAAAATCCGCATACTCGTTCATCTTCTAGTCCCGACCACCGGTCATAATCATCTTTGGTGATCATGAATGTCGCTAAATTGGCGGTTAAACTGGCCGTAAAACAGCAATACATATACTTTAACAAATATAAACTGTTTATTTTCTAATTAAAAATCCACATACCCGTTCATCTTCTAGTCCGGTCAGCCGGTCATAATCATCTTTGGTGATCATGAATGTCGCTAAGTTCGCAGTGTAACTAGCCGTTAAAAAAAAACAAAACTATAAATATAATTCATGAAATATATAGTTTATTTTCTATCAACATACCCGTTCATCTTCTAGTCCCGTCAGCCGGTCATAATCATCTTTGGTGATCATGAATGTCGCTAGGTTCGCAGTATAGCTGGCCGTGAACACCACCGCGAACAGAGCCCAAATGTTCGCCAAGAAGCGGCTCGACACACCACGTGGGTTATCGACGTTCACAGCGGCGCCAAAGAGCATGGCCCAGATAAGCCAGAAGGAACGGAAGAGCGAGAAGCGGTGTTCTGTCAAGGTCATTTATAAAGGTCGTTTATTATCGTTATTTAGATATTATATGATTTATCATATTTGTTTGATTATACTCTTTGAAAAGGGTAATAAAAAAGACAATTCAATCTCTAAACAAGCCAAGGGTACTTATACTAATATTATGTTATTCATTCTTATTTTATTTATTTCACTGATTAATAGAGTTCTATATGTCATATGTTAATGCCATGTGGATTATCGACGTTGACCACTGCTCCAAACAACATGGCTCAGATCAGCCAGAAGGAGCGGAAGAGTGAGAAACGGTGCTCTGTGATATCAAGATTATTAAAATATCTTTATCATTTTCATTTATTACTATATTATTAACTTTATTTTTGTTGACCTATTTTGGAAAAAAAAGGATCGCGAAAGAAGACAATTCAAGGCCTTAGAAGGCAAAGGGGCGACTTATATTTTTTTAATATAATTTATTTTCATTTATTTATTTTATCAATTATTAGAATTTTAAATGTTAAGGCGCGTGCACCCGAAATAAAAGCACATGATTCTGGGTCAACAGAAGGGATAACTACTATGTTTTTATACATATGTGGCTTCATGTTTAAAACGCAAAATTTGTATTTTGAGCTTTTTTTCGGAGCGGGTGAACGCGCCCTTATTATTGTTATGCCACATAGATTATCAACATTGACCGCATTGCAAGATGAGCCAGAACGAGTGAAACAGCGAGAAGCGGTGATCTGTCCATGTCATTTATAAAGGTAATCATTGAACTTGTCTATTTTCTTTTAAGAAAAGGTCATTGAAAATGTCGCATGGAATATCAAGCAATGTCCCGATTTAATGTATTGATATCGTTTATAATAATTGTAATAATGGACCAAACAAATTCATTTTTTTCGGATGGCGTTACAAATTATAACAAATGCAAAATTTAAAACAAAATGTATATATCCTTTTTATCAGCTTTTTTGGATCACATATGCATAAGCCGTGATAAATATCTTAATAAATTAGCATTCAACATACATTGAGTTGATGTTTAGCTTAGAAATATGCTTTTATAATCGAAAACGGGTATTCCAATAATTAAAGTAAATATATCATAAGAATCATATGAATGCTCTACAGTTATTTACACTAAATCGAATAATCTAATAAAAACATACAAACTCAAATCAACTAAAAATATATCATGTAAACAACATTTTCTGAAAAGATTTTAACATCAATTAACTAAAAAATAATTTTCCTAAAATATAAAGATACAACATTTTACATACACGTTTCGCAAAAATTAGCGCATTTTTATTTTCATTTTTGAAAATTCGAGTTTAATTTCCTTTATCATTTACCCCGTATTGGCTTATTGTCCCGCTCTTACAAACTTGACAAAACTATATGTTTATTGCCTGGACTCTCAGGACAATAATTTCAAGTGTATTACCCCCTGATTATCAACCTCATATTACCTTATTTTACCGTTCTTATACACTTGACAATTTTCATATTGCCTGGAACCTCAGGGTTATGATTTTGAATAATAATGACCACTTTATAAACCTTGCATTGGGTTGGTTCCCCAATCTAATCCATTGAACTATAACCTTATCACTTTGACCCTAAGAGTAACAGTATCCCTTGTATTATTTACCTCGAATTGGCTTATTGCCCCGGTCTAAGCCACTGGGCGACAGCCATTCAAAAATGAAAATGGCCGCACCGCAAGCATGGACACTGAACACAAGAATGAGCGCCCAGGACGGATAGTCATACGGCTCTGAAAAAGCGTCGAAGGAAAGTATTGGCAGATGAAATGGTTGTTTCTAAGCAGTTCAGAAATGAAAGTTGTACCTATTTGACTCCATGATTAAAATGACTGTACATATATATATCCGGAAACGGGAGGTATCTTGATCTACAACGGTTACGAGTCTGATAAAATATAGTCAGGAAAAGCATCCAGTTCAACGTATTTGTCGGCCAAAACAGATAGCTGATAAAAAGTAAATAGTAAGAAAATCGGATGCACTATTCGGTTCCTTGACTGACCTAAAATAAAGTGTTTTTTCTCGAAACTCACTCAAACATTTTGAATATAAGATGTTAAAGACAAAACGTTATTTGGATAATACTTTCATTTTTTAAATGATATTATGTAAACGTAAATAGGCTATTTGAAATGGCACTGTCGTTTCGAATTTGTAATATACGTTTTTCTTCTCGATAAGTTCTAAGACGTTTGCAAAACTAAACTGCGTTTTATCTGTTTTTTTTTCTAAGAACGTTAAAGTGGCTCGCGTATAATCTTAATCTAAATTATCTCATAATAAGAATGTGAAATGTTGTGATACAGCTAGACTGAAAGAGACAATTAAGACACATTTATTCAACAGTATAGAGGACTTAGTAATTGTCTAATTTGAAAATAGATACATCAGAAAAAAAACATATTGAAAATAAGATAGCATGTGAGTGGAAATTCGCGCGTCAAATTCTTCATTTCCATTCAATAGTCCGAAACAACGTTGAAACAACATAAAAAAAATATATGTGCAACTGACGTAATCTAAAATAAAAATGAAATGAAAACTCAAATAATACGCATATGTTTTCACCAAAAAGAATCATGTCTTTTCTTAAAATATAATGAGCAATTAAAGAGAGTTTTTTTAAACAATATCAATTTATGTAGATCTTTGAGCTTGACTTATTTAACTTAATAGATAAGATTCCTTTTCATGAAACAATGCGTTATTCTGATAGTTTATATACATGAAATGTGCAGCGGTATTCGAATGAACTCTTCTGAGATACACAAATTTAGTTAGAGAACATTTAGTTTTTTTTGCCAGCGAAAACTGATTCTCACAAAATAATAACGTCACAGCAAATGTGCAGCGGTATTCGAATGAACTCTTCTGAGATACACAAATATAGTTAGAGAACATTTAGTTTTTTTTGCCAGCGAAAACTGATTCTCACAAAATAATAACGTCACAGCAAAGTCACAGCGAACAAGACATCGTCAGAACTATATCCTTCTCGGCGAGATACGTCATCAAGACGTCTCATTTATACATTTACGTCATTTAACGCCCTGAGGTTATGTCTTGTCAAGAGAGATGTTGCTCTTGAACAAGGATATTGAAATTCAAATCCGAAACCTAGATGTGTATAACATATTCAACCACAATATTGAAACGTCTTTTTAACGTCACGGTAAATTTTCTGATGTTCTCTGGAGGTTGTCAAATTAACTCGAAAGATTTCGTTGCACATTCGCAACAGTGTACATGAATATCTAAATGAATCTAAATCACGATGCTTCTTACGTCACAGCTAAATAAAGAAAAGAAACATATGGAAGCTTGGAAACTTTTGAATTTATAATTAAATTCAACTTTTTAATACCAATATTGTTTATAAAACAAAATATGATTGTTTCCAAATGTGTTTTCGGGTAACTGTAAAAAAAAATGAAATAACATTAAGTTGCAACCTGGTTCTCAGTTAATGTGACTTCAAAAGTTTCCAGCTATCGTTTGTCAAAATTAAACAGTATTTTTCATGGCGTTTTGATCAATACCTCTTTGCATTGGTAATTTCTGTAAATTAAAACCAAGAGGGCTTAGCCACTCGAAAAGAAAAACTGCAACCGCTAGAACTTGGATGCACATGATCAAAATGAATATCCAACATATGAGGTCGAAGGGCTCTGAAAAGAAACATTATAAAAGAAATTAATGTATAATATTAAAATGTATTAGGATAAGTGTATATCAAAAGACATTAAACATGATAAATATAAATGATACAACTGGTTGCGTTTTATATTTCTTATCTGCAGTTTATAAGAATTTATCTTACTGTGTTTCCCAACGAATATGCATACGCTAGACGCTTTATCCATTTATAGTTGCAAATACAATTATTTTCACGTAGAATTTATTATGGTTGAGCAAAATGATGAAAGTGAATTCAAATCTAATATACATGTATAAACAATAAACGATCTTTTGGTAATCAATAGTATATTAACTTAACTCACTTAACTAACTTTATCAACTTAAAAGTAGTCAAGACTCCTTAAATAAGATATATAATTTAAATATGTGACATAAAATCTCAAAATAGCATCTAGATTCCAAAAATAATCTAGACTCTAAATCTCAAAGAATAGACTCTCACTTAGGAATGCAGTTGGTGTCAAGACTCCGTCATGAACAGCCACAATGATGGTGATACCCGTTTCCAAAAAGGGCACGGAGAAGTCAATGACCTTATTGCGAGATGGTGTACTCTTCAACGACGTCATAACGAGGTCGGCTTTGTTGTCCTGGATGGTCTTGATGAGGCCGTTGTATTCGCCGGTGTTCTGTTTGATGAGAGAACATATTAGGATTCACATAATATAAATTAATTTTACATATACATAATGAATATCATATATATAAAACATGAAGGCAATCAGGCTGTTTGTTATCAACCCCCTGATTGTATAAGTACATTCATTAGCTTTGCTCATATGGTTTATACGGTTGTAGGTTTCTTTAGCTCCTTTTAATGGTATCTTTGTATTTGTTATACGATTCAAATCAATTATTATACACGAGGATGTTTTTAAATTAGTTGTTCTAACGATATAATTGTCCTTTGTGTTTTATACTTGAAGCCGTATTTGTATTAAAATTTAGTAGTTAGACCTTCTGTTCACCCAGAATCATGCGCTTTAGATTCGGGCGAACGCGACTTGATTGATGTACATGCACTTACATGTATTGGTATGTATTGGTATGTATTTATTGTTTTGGCTCGGATGGTTTTATATGTTCGGAAATTTCGGTAGACCTATCTCCTTTTATGGTATCTAAATATTTGTCATCCGATTCACATTATTTTTTTTATATACACCAGTTTTTTTATTATTTGCCCTAACGAGGTAGTCTTTTACTACCTTATATGATCATTTGACTGGCGGATAAGGATAAATTTATAAGTTTTACCATTGTGCATATGCATATTTCAATAAATTAATCAGGGACCCTTATTTCCATGTGACAACTGTTTCCCCACAACAACTTTTTTCATGCGTTTTTTTATTTCCACACGATATTATTTATCAACGCAACAACATATCGGATTTTACCTCGTCAAGCAAAATTCGCTCAAAACAGAGTTAAATTTCGTGTAAAATGTTCATTATGAAGACCCAATCTCTTGACATGAATCAAAAATGAAATTTTCATATTTGTTCTGTTATGTGAAAATACCAGCGAGGAAGATTTCCAAGCTGAACTAATATTTCACAGAATAAACCGCTGGGTACTTCTGCAATGGCATCCGTATAGCTGCGTTATTGTGTTATAGACTTTTCGAGGGCTATGTTATTTTTAATATAACACAATATGTCCCATGGCTCTATTGTTCTCTCGATGGAAATGGAACAAATCACTAACTGGCCCACTTAATCCATTCGTATGCCACACTGTGTTCAGTGGGAATATTTGGCCTAAAGGTCTGTTTATTTCGAAAGTTTCGCAGCTAAAATTATGATTTGTCGCGCAAGCCCAAAAATAAGATTTTCGCAGAAAGAGTCAAATTTCAAAATGGTCCTTAAGTTTTGAAAGATGATGATCTAGAATCTATGAGAAAAATGTGTGCCAGATATTCAATATAGCCTCGTTATTGCCAAAAATAACGTCAAAAAAATAATTTTTGATATAATTTTTAGCTGAAACTTACTGGTTTTCTTGCTCATAATGAGAAGCTCGATCAAGGCAGTCCGAGTGTTTATGCGAGGTGCGAACGTTCTAAAAATCCAAACAATGACCAACAAATCGTTCGCCGTATTTGTACTAAATAGATAGTAAATAATTCGGCCTTTTTTCGCAGTTTTGAGTGCGATTTTGTGTTCGCGCATTTGTTTTCGGTGACAAACATTTGCCAAAAGAATAAGGCACATTACTTGACCAGACCATATTGTTCTTTTAAAACTACATATAATCAACCTTAATAATCTTAGAGCGACAAGTCATTCATCATAAACACTCGGTAAAAATGCATAAACACTTTTTTTAACTGTTCGCATGTTTTTATGTGCGAAATGTTCATACTAAACAGACCTTAAAGGTATATAGACCTACCACACTGTTGAAATCAATGCATTGAATTTAAAGGCATCTCGAAAACATCGCGGACATGCCAAAAATCTCTCGGCTTCGACTCGCGATTTTTGTCATGTCCACTCGAAAGTGTTGGGTATCCTATATGTAATTCAAAAGCAAATTTAAAAGCAATCATACCTCGTCAAACGCTCCCCATTTGCCATCCTCCACTTGAAAGAGATCGAAGTCGAATTTGATTTTATCGGCCAGCTTCAGAAGCAGGTCAATGCATAAACCCGATGCACATTGGTAATGGGTCGGGTTCGAGGTGTCGTTATTGTACCTATAGATTGAATGATCAAATCAATACTGGTTTCGAAAATGAAAAAAAATATATATATATGATGATTTAAATTTTATGCACGGCTACCTGTATGAAAATTGGTAATTTGTATAGGATCCTTGGTTCGAGGCTCATGGCTATAAGCAAATGTTAATTGTTTCAATACAAAAACATCCGAAATTATCTAGAAAGGAGAGAGAATAAAGCCCTGGCCAAATTAAAACCATTTCTTAGATTTTCCTTAGACATATACTGTTTCCCAATGCTTTTCTTTTGGAAAACTAATTGAGAAAAAAAAACGTTCCATGTAGCCAGGCCCGTATACTTACAACTTGGTCTCATTCTCCGGCTTGATCCTGACGATATGGCTATTATGTGGACAGTTTCCATCTGAGTTTGGATCGCTATATTTGACATACGGGTCTTCATCCAAGGTCACGACCTTGAGATGATACTTGGCCGGTCGACCGCTAGGTGGAGTAGGTGAGTCGCCCGGCCAGAAGATGTCGTCTATGTTTATGCCAGTTTCTGAGGACCAGGATCCTATCTGTAATGTATAGTAATAAAAAATATGATAATCAAATATTAAATTTTATATATGATTTATCTATACATGTGTTATTTTAGGAGCCGCCCGGCCAGAAGATGTCGTCTATGTTTATGCCAGTTTCCGAGGACCAGGATCCTATATGATAATATAATCCTAATATTGATGTTTGATTTTCTGATAAAATTATTATTATCTTTTTATCTACAACACTACAAAACTCGTGGTCCATTCATAAGCCAAATCGATCACTGTCTGTCAGAATAATGATATGTTAGAAATACGTATATATGTTTCACTCATATATACAGTATAGTTTATATATTGTATGTTTTATTCTAGGTAAAGGCCCTATTTATTTGTAAAAAAAAGAGATAATTTCGGTTGATGTGACCTCATCTGACCATGATCTAAAATTGCATAAAAAGAGGAAATTTGAAGGGTCCTGTGCCTTAAAATACTAAACTCTAAATCGATAAAGACATTTTGCAAGGAGATTGTTATTGGTTCACTTGATATCCATGGTATTGGCAATCATATCAACCCCGATTACACAAAACCTTACCATGAACGCATGCTGACCTAAAAATCACTCACATGAGGTCAGCATGAGGTCATGATGAGGTTTTGAGCAAGCTGGGAAAAAGGCAAACATATATGTCGATCAGAAGTAAAATTTCTACACGAACTTCATTTATGAATTTTCTACATGATATTCATGTAATGTTTGCACTGAATTTACTTTTTTTTTAAATTTCAAACACCAACTTACCGGACTCCATTTTCTGTCTTTCTTGAAGTTTACGATCTCAAACATGGTATTTTTCACAGTGCCATCCGGCCTCAGCATGGTTTTTCCTAACATAGACTGGTTGACGATGTGACTGAAACAATGCAATAATATAGATGGTCTGAATATAGTCAATGATAATAATTAAATAATTTGAGACACTTTGTATATAATACGATAAAATTATTTAATAGTTAAAATAAAGCAGAGAAAAATATATCAAGAGATTAATACCGTGACTGAATTTTCTGAAACAATGCAATAATATTCCAGTCTACAACAAAAACTCATTATGAGCTCATTGTGACCCAAAGCTCACTCATATGACGTCAGCATGAGGTTTTGTGAAGACCGGGATGGTGGGTCTGAGTAGTCAATGATAGTAATTTAATAATTTGAGAGACGTAGTTTATATTTAATAATTACAATTAAGCAGGGAAGAATCTACCAAGAAATTTATACAGTGAACTAAGTGCACTATATAAACATTATATCTCATTTATTGCCATTTTGCACAACACAAAACACATTAAAGATCGCGATTTTGGGTTTTTGTTTTCCTTGCAATTTATACGAATGCGACTCAATCGATACACATGTTACTCACACCATTTAGTTTTTCAGACTGAAATAAAATTAGAATTCAAGCATATTTATTTTGACTAGATAAACTTGTTTTTTTTTCTTTGCTAAAGATAATCGTAATATAACAAATAGAGATTATACCTAATCGAGTCTACCTTACATTACAGTGCATCATAAACAATGGTAGATTCTTAAGAGTCTAATCACATTTCTTCATTATATATGGGCCGTCCCCGGTTCCCATTCAATCGCGTATTAAGAGTGTACTAACTCAAAAGTGTATCATTAAATATATGTAATCAAAAGAATAGACGTTGAATGTTTATTTACATTATCATACTATACTGAAGTCTATTTTATCTACATATTAGAGTTCAAAGACTACGTCTAATAGAGTCTTGCGTCTACTATACTGAAGTCTTTTAATCTACATTCTAGAGTCCATAGACTGTAAGAGTCTACTTACTGATAGAGTTCTTCTCCGGGTTCCCACTTCGCATTGTCGATACCACGACTGCAGGTTTCGTTCATAAACAGTATATTCCTTTTCGCCATTGTACCGTTTGTAGAGTCTATCATTTTGTTCATGCCGTTCACCCACAAGCGCACAGAAGAATCGACGACTTCTTTTAGTGCCTCAATTTTGGGTTTGAGTTTGGGCGGCAAGGGGAAACGTAAACCTGAAATCAAAGAAGACGGGGTCCAATGCATAAGCTCTATAATGTTAATTTTGTGCCCTGTAATAGAAAAAAAGATTCAATGCATAAAAGGGCTAAGCCTTTTTTGCTATGTTAATGGAAAACAATGTTGCATTGGGTCGTGTTTTTAAATGCATTGAACAACAACTGTAGGCAGTTTTTTTTTATTAATAATAAAGTCACAACAAAAGGGTGACTTCGAACGTTTCAAGCATTTTTTACAGTTTCGTCTGCTGACTTGAACAACATTTAAAAAAGTGCAACACAAAGCAAAATAAATAATGTCGGCGGACTTTAATGAAATGGGGTTCGTTTTTTTTCACAAATAAGCCATATCTAAAGGATGTATGTATAAGGAATTGCAATCTGTACGGGCTGCACACATGTCAAATGGTTCAATGTCCACAAATCGTCACTTATTTAGAAAGCCTCTTGAAATAACTTGCTGAAATACCTCACCTAAAATATCTCAAGTCAGCTAGTATTAATGGATAAATATCGGATATTGAAAAAGAAATGAAAACTTTTTAAACGAATACTTATTGGAAATAGACTCTCACCTTATAGACCTGGCGAAATAGTTTCTGAGCAGTCACTTAAAAAACCACGTACTAAGAGAAAACGGCCGTCATAAAATAAAAAAGGGATTTTGAAACCATATTGAAAGAAAATTGGTTGAACAAAAATTACCTCACTTAAAAGACCTGGATGAATATTTTCTTTTTTTTATCACTAAAACGAACCATGGATTTGGAAAGTATTGTGAAAACCATTAAAACACTACTTATTGGAAATAGAATCTCACCTCTAAGAACAGGAGGAATAGTTGATGAACCTCAAATATTGTAGGAATTTAAAAAACATTTTTTGATACTTTTGGAAAATAGATTATTACATGGTTAGGGTGCATTTCTTAAAGAAATGATAGTGAAAGGCTAAGATGCACGGAAAAGATGTACTGCATCTTCTGATTACAATTTTAACCAGCTGCATGTAAACAAACGTTCAGAAAAAATCAAATACTCGTAATAAACCAATATGAACATGGATATATGTTTGAATCATTGATGTCAAATGGATGATTATTTTATCCACGATGATTTATGTACATAATACTCACTAAAGTTATCCTTATTTCTGATTTAATTTGAAAATAATGTATTATCGCCCAGCAATGACACTGCATAAAAACATCTGTTAAACAACCGTTTTCCATGTAATAAAGGAATACAATATTCAGATGCAGGATAGGAAGATGTTTATTGTACTCAGGGAGTCGAAGTGGATGCACTCAGCCTCCGGCTTCGTGCATCCACTTCGACTCCCATCGTGCAATAAACATCTACCAATCCTGCACGTTCATCATGTATTCCCATAATCTCACCTAAAAGACCAGGCGGATCCGTCACTAAAAAGAACCACGAATTTTGAAAGCATTTTGAAAACTTCTTTTCAAAGAATACTTATTGGAAAAAGACTCTCACCTTAAAGGCTTGGATGAATATTTTCTGATTCGTCACTTAAAAGAACTATGGATTTTTTAAAGCATTTTGATTTTTTTAAAGAACGCTTGTTGTAAATAGACTCTGATCGTAACGATCTGAAAGAATATTTTCTGATCCGTCTTTAAAAAAGAAACCACGAATTTTGAATAAATTTTAACTTGAAAATAATAATCCCTTCTACTAGAAATGGTAGCATAGCGGTAAACAACCCGTCATTATATAGAGTCACGGATATCAAAACAATTTTGAAAACGGATGTTGAAAAAAAAGTTATCTCACCTAAAAGACCTGGCGGGATATGATCTGATCCGTCACTAAAAAGAACCACGGATTTGGAGACGATCCAAACGAATTCACTGCCGATCAATTTCATTTCTTGAGCCACCTTGAAGATTTCAGTTGCCTCCTGTCTACAATGAAATAAAAGAAATTAATACATATTTCGGGCACTGAAATAAATGGAGTTTATAATTTTTCGGGTACGGTTCCATTTGAGTGTAGAGTGAAGGCTCCGATTTGTCGAAAATGGTTATACTTCGCGATTCGTATTTACAGGATTTGTTTTAAAATAGTTTTTCTTCCTATGTTTCACGTAAAAAAAAACCTATTGGTCGCGGTCGCATTTAAGCAAAAATAAGTGATTTTGAATTTCCCATAAACGCGAAAAATCTGCGTTTAAAAAAGCAAACATAACCACGGCCTTACTCTTTCTTCTCTATGAACATGTAACAATGAATTGTCGACACTTAATTCAAGCAAAACCTAGAACCATAGACCTAGCAACTGGCGTGAAAAACATTCTGTTGTTTTTGACACAAGTTTTATAAATAAATAGAGCTAGAGAGGACGTATCCTTGTTTTTTTTTATACCTGGAACCATAGAATAGAGTGACCCTTGATTCAGCATCCAGGATTCTCTTGAGCTTTGCTTTGATCACCGCTTTATCCATCGAGTTCACTTTGATGACAGCCAATACTCTTATACTGAAAATATATAGAAACTAATGAATGAATAACAAAATAGTAATGAGGAAACCGATAATAATAAGCAAGTTAAGATGTCGATAATCTAAATGAATGAATAAACGTCCATCGGTAAGTGGAATTTCTGACGCTCACTGCGAAATGTGTATGAATTTAATTTAACCCAGCGTAATCATGTTTACCATATTAAATAACATTTCGCAATTTGTGTATGAAATATTTAGATGGCTGTCGTGTGCAGCTTTGTACTCTAAAAAACCTAAACTCAATTTCAAGGTGAAACTTCTATTTAACTAGGAACATCCTTAGGGTCGGTTCACATGGGAAGCATAAAGGAGCGGCAATTTACTGATATATTCTTTATATGACTAGCGACAGGAACATACATAGGACATATGAGTATATTGCCGCTTGCCGCCCTTATCGCTTCCCGTGTGAACATGCCCTTAGTATAAATTCCACTTTTATGTTTAAAAAAAATCTTGTTTAGAATATACTCACTCTGCCTTTTCCTCTTTGTTAGCCTTTTCAGCCAGGTTTCTCAAACTGTCCACGAAGTAGTCTTGTCCTGCCATGTTACTCGTCAGAATGCTGAATCGACTCCAGTTATAAAACTGAAATAAAATGAATGGACAAGTTCTATATATACAATACATAAATGATATTTTTGGTCGTTCAGATTCTATTCTATTCTATAAACATCTAGCATTTTATGTAATCTTCTTTTATTCATTGATATATATCAATACAAGGAGCCCGCCTCCATCCCATATATTTGATAACACATATCCTGAGGAGAGATAACTATGGAATTTTATTAACTTCGTCTTGCACGGGAATCGGTCTTGACCATATCAACAGGTTTTCCAGCATTTTTCCCTTACAAACCATGTTTTGAATATATTACTTATTCCCATATACGATTGTAAGAAAGAAAAGGTTGATAAAGCGACCAATGTCCCTAAGTCCTTGCGGTTGCAAAATTACTTACCCTGAGAAGACTAAACATGGCTTCACATTGATGCGTGACGGACGGGGTAAGCTGTACAACGACTGATTCTGGATCCGTCTGCAAAGAAACATCAAATATGCAACATTAATAAATGACCAATCTCAATTTAAGAAATACTTGGGAATCACGATATGAAAATAAATGTGAAAATTGCAATCAAAACGAAAGGTTGTGGAATATATAAAGCGTTTCAATTGAAATGAAACAGAATTCAGAATGTACTCTTTAGTTAGGGTTATGTCAATCAACTGTACTTTCAATAGAAAAAATGGTTACATGCATGTTCAGTCTGATCAAAACAGGGTAAAACGAAAATCAAAAAGAAATCAGAAACGAATTCCAACGAATTTAAACTTTGGATGGATAGATATCAATACATCGTTATAGAAAATAACAATAAACATATATGGATAAGTAGAATACATTTTGCGCAGTTTTTCGTGTAAATATTAAGTGTTTATACTGTTGCCACAAATACTCTCTTGTTGTTGGATTCCCTTCGCTCCTGACAACATTCCTTATTTGCAGGAGAAGAAAAAATCTGAACCACCACAATTTAGTGCCATAGATGTGCATATAAATGGCCGTTTACATGTCGTCTCTATTTTGTGGTGTGTGTCCCAATATCAAAACAAATTGCTACTCTGATTTTCGGATGGGCCAAAGGGGCAAATGGGGCAAGTGCAAATGGAAGGGTGTCTACAAAACGGTGTTAAGGCATGTTTACACGGGAAGCGGCAAGGAGCGGCATTGGCAAATGTTCTTATATATTAATTATATGACCAGAGGCGCTCCTTGCCGCAGCCGCCCCCTTCCTGTGCAATCAGGCCCTTACTCCTGAACCTTTACTGGCTATCATTTTAGCTAGATACAAACTAAAAATAGACAAAAAGCGTAAGCCAAGCGTTATCCGGTTCCGCAAGTTTTACTATATTTTCTCAAAAATTTCAACAATTTCAATTCTTTTTATAACATTGAATTAATGTCAAAAAATTGGAAATATGCAGGTTCGCCACAGCTGCAATATATCAAAAGCGGCATTGCCGGACATTCCACCTCAAACATATTTTATTGTGACGTATCGAAATTTAAGTCGATAAGTTGCTGTTTTTCGCACTCATCTCATTCCATTTTTTTGTGATCGCGATTCATATAGCAAGGGAAGAATACACAAATCCACCGTACATAATCATTGTATTTACAATAAATATGGGTTGGAATGGGTTGATTCTTGCTCAAACTCTAACCAGTTTTTTTTTTCGAAACGTATATTGAAAATACGCATTGCTTTTAAAACTCAGTCTTCATCAAATCATGTGAAGTATATTCATTTGAAACTGGTCACTTTTGCCCACATTCGAAACTGGTAACTTTTGCCCACATTCGAAACTGGTAACTTTTGCCCACATTCGAAACTGGTAACTTTTGCCCACATTCGAAACT
>LQRL01118371.1:0-12567 GCA_001703475.1 Hydroides elegans
TGTTACAGCATTAAAACGGAATAAATTATCAACGCATCAGTGGGCTTTTCCTTTAAGTTTACGGCAAATATTACAACAATCCGACCAAGGCCATTACATAATATATTGATGCACTAATTTCAACTGTTATAATAGCGATAAAACACTCCTGTTCGTTTGTATAGCTGATTAAGAGCGAAGAAGAAACTATTACAAAACTCACGCCTTCGGCGTTCGTTTTGTAATAGTTTCTTCTAAGCTCTAAATCAGCTATACAAACGAACAGGAGTGTTTTATCGCTATTATAAACATACACGATAACCGCATAAACCTGTAAACGCGACAATTCTAATGGCCCAAATTTGTATTTGACCAGAAGGGTACTCGAGCGTTTTAGGTAATTGTAGGGCGTTTACAGGACAGCTCACGATCCACCATTTGAAAAACGTTAAATTTCTTTTTCGATGTAAGGAACCCATATAGAAATCTAGACTTCCTGGCGTGAAAGCTTTTATGAGAGAGAAGTGTTAGGGTGCTTCTTATTTTACCTCCACCACTTTCAGTACAACTATTTGGTCAGAGCGGCAGGCTCACGTCCTGATTATGTCATCGCTAAATGTAAAATGCATCCCAACACGCACATCCCCAGCTAGGTGATGCAACTTGCTTGAAATATCCCGCGAGCATTTCGATGACCATAGCGCGCGTCTTAGTGAGATTAAAGGGATATCAAAGGAGCGGCATCTTTCCCACTGTCTGGCTCTAAACACAGCGGGATAAGTTTTGATAAGAGGAGGGTGGGTTAGTTTGAATCAATATTTATGCGGCTTTAACATATAATTATTTTATGAAACCTATATGATGAGAAACTAGAAGGACTGAGCTAACCAATGGTTATTTTATAATTCTTGTATCTTAAAAAACGCCTTAGTTATCCCAAGTTAAAACACGACATATTTTGGCAAAATTACATATGAATACATAGCGCATAAAAGGAGATGTGTTGTTGGGCGTCTGTTATGTAATCACAACTGGTTAAGATGGCCGATAAAGTCGGCCATTGAGAAAATGAGAGGTGGGAACCCCAACCTACTTTATTTTTACCGTGCCTCAAAGTATATTAACGGACATTCGTTCTTCAGTCCTGAACTAAATATTTTGTAATTGTTCCAAATCTGAAATGGAAAAAGAATACATGAATTATAAAAGAATTAGCTGCGGTTAGCATATCTATTCTTTTTCGTTACACTTTTTATCAGTTAAATGTTATGCAAGTAACAAGCTATGTTAGATTGACTCCTCCCATGGTAAAACGCATTTGAAAAGTGTCTAATATCTTAAGAGCTGCCTTTACAATTGACCTTTATTTAGTAAAACGTTTTATAGTAAGTTATTAACACTTGGTATCCTTTTAAACTATTCACCAAAATCCCTAATTATCACTCTAGGCAGTAACATTGTATATCAAGAGATCGAGTCAAGATGCTGGAATTGTGACCGGAAATATTTTAAAACTTTTAATACGTATTTAATAGACGATTAAATTGTTCTTAGACAGGTTTTTGATAATGTGGAAAATAGTGTCTCATTTTACTTAACACATAAAGCAATTATTAAATAAAGCGTTGCAAAATATCAGTTTTTTTTTTCGGATAAAGCTTTCTCGTATCATATTAGGATAAAATTTATAGATTGAAAAATGCAATACAGAAAATATGATGCTTTAAAAATACATATGAACCACTATTTAACTTGTTTCATTATAATCAGATCCAGCCCAATGAGCCCAGACATACATACCTGCTTAGGTCCACAATTGATGAGGCATGGAGGGATAGGTGTGTCGATAGATTTATATGAGGTATGCCTAATGTGGCAAAACATATATCGATATGCCTTTCGGATGCCGATTTTATGATATTATACAGTTCCACATGATGCGATAAATCAGAAAATGAGCGACTGGGGGATGTTTTTTCTGCATTCACATATCGGCAGAACCGATAGATATATCATCGCTTTTTATGTAGGCTAAAAATGGTATTTGTAGGTTAATGAAAAGCATATGACTTAAAACATTGATATATCAAAAATCGATGCACAAAAATGTAAGTGCAAAATAATTGAATATCAGTTTGATTGTGAACGTTTTATGATGAATTAGGGGGAGTTATTTTTGCACTTTGGTTATGAAGACGAGATGTAGTATTCGATCAGAAAATCGAAAGGGCCGGATATACAATTTTGACTCATTGATTGATATATTGTTCGGAGAAATGCACCAATAAAAGCAATCAACGTTATATGGTTTTATTTCGTACATGATTTGAGCGTATCTAATGAAAATAACTCTTAAAAATCATGAGTCATAAACTACTGTTTACTAGTATATAGAAGCATCCTTGACGAGAATCAATATATGATATCTGAGTATGAAATCACCCAACGAATTCCAGTATGATGGATTCCGTTATTATTTAGAGATAAATAATAATATTCTTTATAACTCATGGAAATTTCAAACAAAATAATATTAATGTATACTCTTTCATTCTAATAGATTCGGTGTGATGTGATTAACTGTGATTGTGATGACTTAAAAGGACCTATATCAGTATATATTAATTTTATTTTCTATAAAAGGAATATTCCATTAGAAAAAAAAACATTTTAACGTTGATTAATCACACCCTATTCTGTTACGTGTAGCAAGTTGTTGTAACCTAAACACTACTGTTCGTTCTCCAAATGTTTTGACTTCATTGAGCAAAACAAATGTTCTTGGAATAATATTGATATTTGCAACTGAGTACGGATCTATTATCTTTTTATCTTTAGCCAAACTTATTATTTTGCAAACTGAGCTAAGGTTAAACTCCCACATCAAAAGTAAATTATCAATCAATTAGCGGGAAGATCAAAGGTTTCAGTTTCTTTTGATAGCCACGGATTTGGGCGATTAAATTATTATGTTATGTTGGTAAAAGTATATGTTTCAATTTCATAACACTATATATGTAGCAAACATCTATTTATTCAGATGCAACTGTCGTTTTGAAGGCATGCAGAGGATTTGCAACAACGTTCGGTGTCTGATTTTAAAGCATTCTAAAGAATTTATCAATGTTCAATCTATTTTTAAAAATAGCCATGCACCAAATTGCTCCACTTGTATAGCATTCGGAATAGTCCTCAATGTTACCATAAACACAATGGGTTTATACTCATAAATGACTATGTTTGTTATGATTTTCCCATAGGAGAAGCATCTCAATAGATTATAAACGCAGTGCCCCTCATATAAAGCATATATTTCAATCCTCCCTGGGGAAAGCCTTATATTTTTATTTTTGAACGACAATTGCAAAAGATTTGGTAGATAAAGCAGGAAATGTTGACTTCAACATTGGCATAATGTCATGACGCAATGTCAGCAGATTTTGTCATTTCTTTCATTATGCAAATTTATTTGAATGGGGCGAATGCCGTTTTGTGAATGAGCTCGAGTAGATTCTAGGTATTTTAGCAACCCCGTAACCTGTAGGTAGATCTTATTGGAAATATCGATTTTCATGTTAATGAAATAAAATGGTGATATTGATACGGGCCATGCATGTTAAAGAATCGAAGATCATCAAATAAGATGCACACATGCGTTTGGTTTCTGGCAGGTTTCCTTGAGTAGAAACCTCTATATCAAACCTAATGGAACTTAACATAGAAAATGACACAGTATTTTCAATAACTTATTGCTCTAACGTACCTAGTTACTTGTAGTAAATTAAGATGTAAATGTGGCGATTGAAGGGAATGTTTTGTTAATTGATGAATGTGAAGCTATAAAAACTGAGTGAAAGTAAAGGGAAATTAATAAACCATGTGTTTGAAAACCGGTCATACCTTTTCAAATGATCGGAAAATATGAAGGTGCTGTAAACTAAAACCAAAGGAACCTTGCAGCTTGAAAAACATCTTTCTTAGCATCTGCTCATCATTCGACGGGATTTATCCTCAACATTTATTTCATAATAAACAATAACTCGAAAATACGTTTGCTTTAAAACTATTTATTTATAGCTTTTTAAAGATGCCAAGAGTTTCGTTCTCTCATCATTACATTAACTGAGTTGTTGATGTTCTCATTACTGAGATTTTAGTCTACTCATCAAACATTATTCTTTCGTCAAACACTGCAAGTTAGAATAGTTGATATGTGATTGATAATGATTATGATAATAAAAGTTAGCAAATCTATGAAAAAAATAAACATGAAATGCAAACGGAAGCAATAAAGAATTGTATTGAGTTATGATCTCCAATGTGCTAAATTTGTAATATATTGCTAAGAGTTATAAGTATGATTTAGGGCATACTATTCGATCAAAACATTTTTCTTAACATACCATTGCATGTGTGCAATAATTGAAGATTTGATCCATGTTTTAAAACTAGGACACCGAGATCCATCTGTTGCATCAAAGAATACTAATACAGCCTGGTCGCGGTCCTAGTGTATGAGTCAAGACGATGGCAAAGATGAAAATAAGAAGAGATATCACTTTGTGAAAAAAACGGTTTCCCTTAGTGAACTCCCAGTGTAAAGAGTGATGCCTCCCTTATGGTTAGGCATCGCGAGCAAACATAAAGATTGCGCTGTTTTGTAATATCTGGAAAAGGGTTCTGTCTGAATGAAACATTAGCTTGTTTTTCGGTGGGGATGAATGGCTGATTTAAAGCAATGATATGTTGTTTGGTATATGCTTTGGATGCGAAATGAGTCAATTGCGCAACAACCACAATACAATATGGTTAAAGCACGGTGACTGCAAACATAGACACCTGAAGGTTCCATGCAAATCGGAGCCCAACTGAAGTCTGATTTTCGGAGCGAAACTAATCGTTCTCATGTGTAAATCGGTATCCGGTCAAAACGTCCCCGAAAATATACTTCCCGAGAGATAGTCACCCGCTGTTGTAACTTATGCATAAATTCTGCGGTTAAAACAGTTTTACGTCTCCGGACATCATGTTGCTATAGGAGATCTTTCTTTCAAAAATATTGTATTTGGCAGTACCCTGCCATTGAACTAGCCCTTATCAAATGTTAGAGATTGAATTTGTGTTATCTCATTGAGATGACATTAAACCTCAGTGTCAATGCCGACAACGGCATTTTGAGATGGTATATTAATCGGTATACCATAAATCTTCGATTGAAATGTCTAATAGTAGGTTTCGTATGCATTTTTTAAATAATTTCAATTGTCGATGGTCGGGCTGGGGCATGCACATGTACACCAACATTCATATCCTTATTCATCAACTAAATCTGTCAATCTTTTTCGAAATATCGTATGATTCATTTTTCTACTTGTTTCGCTTATTGTTGCGATAGCAAATGTTATTATGATAGGATTAGATCATTTATGCAAAACGTGTTTACTTTTTAATATCGCTAGAGCAGTTAAGTTGTTTAAACTAAACCAGATAAAACCCATTTATCATACAACCTTCTCACTGTATATTTTGTAAAGTGTCGATTTTATTATGAATTATCGCTTTCAATTGATGCATTGCGATGAGAAAAAAGTGCGATTATCGTGAGGTATACATGTTAATCACTCACGTTTTAAATACCATACTTTTTATATTGATATCAATTGAAATTAGCTCTTTACTTTACGATTCATGATTTGAAGCCGATACTTGGTCGTAAAACTAGAAGACTATCGTATGCAGAACTGCAGCATGAGGATGATTTAATTAAAAATAATGACCCGCAATTCTTATAACAATGTTAAAGATCAGAATTATGCGAACAGAACTGTTAAAAGTCTGCTACTATTAGATATTTTTGGCGTGACTGAGAAAAATTGTATATAAGATATTTCCATGTTTGATAAATGTTACTCGTCTCAGTAACGGTAGATATATGATCATAATATTTTGACACGTATTTATCTTAGAGGCAACAATTATTCCATTACCTACATCTTAAAAGAACGGATGCACCAACACGATGCATGCAATTATCTTGGAATCTTGACTCCTTATTATGGACGCTCAGGCTAGGAGGCGAACTCCGTTTTGATGGAGTATGATAACACGTTCTCACCACAGTTTGGACATAACAAAACAGTGTATATACATGTATATGAAGTTGAGTTTAATAGTTTGTATAACGAATATATAACTGTGGGTTTCTTAGATAGAGATCGTTAGATACTTCTTATTGAAAAGATTGCTATCATAAAATCACATTAAATTAGAAGTTGATATACCAATTGTTAGTGATGACGAAACATACATGATAATAATCATGCTGGTTTTCGCTATCTGTATCCCTACAACCAGCTTGCTTGGTGGTAAAGACCCTAGATACGTGTATAACAGATAAACGTTCTCTAATAAAGATCTTTCAACAAAGTATCATTAGACACGTTATCGATATCCAGCATAGCTGGTCAGATATGTGCAGTGTTTATTTCAGTTTCCCTTTTGCGTATATCGCTATCTATTAGTGTTCGTGTCAAAACTGTGTTACTGATTGTACAAGGCATGAAGTGATTGACGTATCATTGAGGCATCACAACCCAATAAATAAACTGGACATACAGTTATGTATGTTATGTATATTTGTGTTTACAGTTATTACAACAATTTATGCAATAAGAGCATCTCATGCAAGATTGCATATGATTGGAACGCTAAAAGGATAGAATAGTTTTCAGTGAAATGTGAAAACGTATGTGACGTCAAATTCACTTCCGCATGCATGTTATGGACGTGAATTTTTGTTATATCAGGAATTGTAGCGATTCAAACAATCATGTCTTCCCGTGCTTATATAGAATCGGAAAGATAAGGAAGATATGGTTATTTACAGCGGAACTCACCACGCCTGACGCTATATTCATACTTCCGGTGATACATATTTATAATATTAAAACATGTAAATATATATATGATGGTTTCTCTTCAACGTTAATGTATGCATCACATAGATAACAGTTTGCTGCACACCTTCAATTCATAGTGCATTTCCGACATTTTATTTAACCCGTTGCATTGTTAGTATTCCAAATATCGCATCGTATTTGTAGGGCAATAATTGCATTTATGATTATACTATGCATGTGATACAGGGGACAGAAAAATATCCTAAAGACATAGGTTTGCAACAAACCTATGAATAAAAAGCACACTACATTTTCTATAACTGCGAAGTGACAATGTAATCGTTAGATCACTGAAACGAAGTCATGCGATTAATTAGAATTCGATTGCTCTACTTAAAGAATATTGTCATTGCTGTTTTATTTATTGCAAAAAGAGCAATACATGTCTAAGCTTTTAGCGTGCTGTTACTCACTAGGATTTAACTATCTATGTTTTACATCGAGACAATGCTTCTCGGAACAAAACGTGCCTTGAAATATGAAGTGCGATGCTGCATTTAGTCGGTAATCACGACATGTCTAATATTGCAAGCACCCAACGGTTCTAGGACAAAAGCCCCGAAGGACAAAAGCCCCCGAGGTTTAAAAATATATTTGGAACATTTTGAATAACAATAATCCAACATTTTTGTTTTTAGTGTTGGATTATTGCAACGTGAATGACAAATCTCAACAAATACACAAACAAATCGGCTAATCTTATCGAGAGCGCACCGCATCCAACACATATTGTGCTCTAACAACTATTTCCTGAATGTCTAAATATGAAAAACTGAAAAAAAAATGTTTTGATTGTTTGTGTCTTAGGAGCGTTTTAATTATTGAAATGAGTGTAGTATATATATTTAAAAAAAAAAAAACAAATATATGAAAGACAAATGTAATTGAGTAATTGCAGTACGGCATTTCTTACTGGAGCAACATTTTACATTTTGGAGATTAGGAACAACAATTTAACATATCTGATCTTTGTATAACACATATATTGTGTTTTATGAGGTGCTCTTTTTAAGGTGTCTGTAAGCAGCAGCTCCCGCAATGACAAAATCACTGAATTTATCTGTAGAGTTATGAACCAACGATGGAAGAAAGTTTGTTTCGCTGTTTTGGCATTTGTTGTGATTTCCCGGAAAATGACGAAATGGTTCACTTAAGAAACTTGCCAATCTTCGTGATTGGAATATGAGCATTGTGTTCATTGTTTCCTTGATTTGTCTTAGGCAAACCATTTTGAAAACTAATGGATGTTGCAATTAAAACAAGTGTCGATATAATCAAATTTAGATAAAATGTATTATATATAATTGAAACCTGTTTTTTTTTTAAAGGAAGAAATAAAATTTCAAAAAAAAACGGTGCAAATGTTGTTGTACTAAAAAATCGAAATAACGATATTTTAAAGAAATATTTGCCTAACATTAATGCACTCTGAGATAAAATTGCACTGGAAATATGTAATGGATTTGAACTCATCTTCAGTTGATACTCATATACGCTTCATTGCATTCTCGATTCCCATAAACCATATTGAGGACATTCAATCTTGATTGAATCCAATAAATTCTCAATGTAAATTACTTATTTTGTTGGGGTTTTTTATGTGTGAAATATGTTTTTATGATTGTGTATTGATTTTGAAAACAGTATGTTAGCGTTGATGATAATTTGTGTTGCGATATGGCATGCATTTATGAATTTCCATCTATGTAAACCAGGAATGTATATGTAGATCGAGGTATTTAAATAAGCATAGAATCATCTTCATAGTACTTCTCTTGAGACTTTAAAAAGAATTGTTCTAAATGTCACGATCGAAGTATATGTCATGCTTCATAACGGAGATTGGACACTTCGGCCCCTACCACTTCGGCCCCTTCGGCCCCTTTTGCAAAAGACACTTCAGCCCCTCATCAAGACACTTAGGCCCCTCATGAAAAGACACTTCGGCCCCTAACAAAAGAAACATCGGCCCCTCGCAAAAGGCACTTCGGCCCCTAATTTTTTCAGGCCCTTCCACTTCGGCCCCTTGGTAAAATGTTCTTCAAAGTATCAACATTGTTTATAATTTTCAAACAAATGATAAAGAGGAACTCAAAAGCGGTGAAAACGAGTGCATTCGTTTATGAACTTGTGATTCTTTTCTGCTCATGAATATATATATTCTACATGGATATTTTATGCTCACAATATATCTTAAGTTATATCAAAAATTAAATTAAGATGAATAATAAGATTGAGCAAATATTCAACAACAAAAAATTCATTCGAAATTTTAACCTTTTTTAAGGGAAAATGTTGAAAGAGTCATGTTTTCATCTTAATATATTATATCAAAGTATTCTGATTTTTTCGAAACCATATGCAAGTTACAACTGCATTTTTTGGAGTAAATTGCGTGTAATTAACTAACCTTTTCACAATATAAAAATAGTTAAACTATTGTGTTTTTATACATATGACACGAAGGGGCCGAAGTGGTAGGTGACAAAATTCAGTTGCCGAAGTGTCTTTTACTAGGGTCCGAAGTGTCTTTGGTATGGGCCGAAGTGTCTTTTTATGAGGGGCCGAAGTGTCTTGACGAGGGGCCAAAGTGTCTTTTCAAAAAAGGGCCGAAGTGTCCAATCGGGGCCGAAGTGGTAGGGGTCAAAGTGGTAGGGGCCGAAGTGTCCAAAATTCTTCATAACGACATCACTAGTTATGTCCAGTTAACATGAAGAAGGAATCCGGGCTATAACGAAACCATTATTGCATTTGAAAGCAAACGAAACCATTTATTACATTAGCCACCATCTTCCCCTGGTCATGCAAACTCCCGTTTGTGCATCTCCTCCTTAAGTGCGCTTTACATGTATTTGTTCCTAAGAGACCATTTATCAATAATCTTGGGCTTCTCACATAACCCCTCGTGCGATCATCTTTAGCCACAGCTATTAGTCCGTATGTCCGAGCACTCAGCAAGAAAACAGACGAAACAAGGTGTCAAATGACGACAACGAAGAAATAAGCATTGGTAGAGGTTGCCTCCTCATAAATCTTCCCATTGGGCAAGAGTACACCGTACAACGTCATTTACGTGATGACGTCATATTATTGACCAATTTCACGTTTACCGACCGTCATTTGACACGAAAACCGCGCATTTACGTTATTACGTCCGACATTGACAAGACGTTGGCGCAACGTCTTTTTTAAAGTCAAATACAGAATAGCTTAGTTACCCTTTCCGCGCAAACCCTTTCTTAGTTACCCTATCCGCGCAAATAAGAACGTGCATTCGACGTCAGTGGATGTCGTGTATTATTCGCCTTACCATTACCGTTGGGTTTCTTTTCCCCTGGTCACTTTGGTATTTACAGGGAATGGATATGATAGTCGAGATTAATCACTGTTGAGCCGTGAGAGCGGCGAGAAAGGGCCTTAAGGGAAAGAGGCCTTTTTGGCTACAGAGGTCAGTTCGTGCTCTGAGTTGCCAATGAAGAAGATATTGAAAGAAAGTGAGAAAGAGTGACGTCTTTGATGAGAGAAAGAAATAACGGATAAACGAATTTCGACGTTTTTTTCTATGATTTTCTAAACATCTTTATGTGAACCCGAGGGAAGCCACCCTTGTTAACCAATAAACTGTTTTAAGAACGCGCAAAACGCTTCGCTGTATACATGTATGTAGCACGCTCCTTTCAACATATTGAGCATGCGTGACTCTAAACCAAAACAACTCACATCATAACCATTTAAGGTCGAGTATGTAACATATATATGTTATATGATATTCAAAACAAAATCACAAAAATATAAACGAATTAAGACGCTCTTTCCTACTTGTCTTCAAAATAGGTGACAAAAAATAACAAACTCCCCGGACTACATTCCTATTTAAGCGCCGTTCCACCCCTCCCAGCCTAATACACTATATTAACTTTCAAAAGTGACAGGCGCCCATGGCGACAAAACTACAGAAATAAAGAAAAGAGAAAGAGTAACTCTCCGAGACGACGAAACAATATTAATGTCTCATGTCAACCATTCATCATCGTTATGCCCCTCCGTGCCCGAAAAGTGACAATCACTCACCAGATGTCGATACCCAAAATTGTGCGAATATTTTTATGTGTTTTTGTTTTTATACGAAAAAAAGAAGAGACAGGCATTTCGTTTTGCAAATACATTCTATTTTGAGTATGGGATAGCTCAGTAGTCAAGAATGTCAAAAGTCAAATATGGTGAAAATTGCACTACCTGGCTCACTTGGTAGGATGGTTGGATCCCGTAGTTTCCGAAGGATATATCTGGAAGACGGCATCAGTTCCCTTGAAATAACAGGTAATCAAAAGGTAATCAAACGTATTTGACCTATATTTACACGCTTGAATAATCAAAACGATATGTATACATTTCGATCAATTGATGATACAATATTTCATCTTGTAATTTAAGCGACGGGCTCAAAAGTATAGTTTGTAATCTATTGTTTGTGATAATATATCTACATGTATAATATTTATATAGCTATGTGACGGCAGAAATATATATTTCGGGAGAGTTGATCTTTTTTTATTGTGATTAATGCTATTTGCAGTTTGAGTAAAAACCTTATTAATTGCTTTAGGATAAAAATGACTTTCTTGTCCATTTATTTCCTTCATCATTTCTTCATTTACCCCACCGCTAACCGAGTATGCCAAGGCAAGGCGATGATCCAGGGATTACGGTAGTTGGTCCATTTCAATCGACGTGACAAAATTCCAAGAGTACCCAATGATCGAGGTGCATTACCGTTTATATGAAACCAGCTACGAGTTACCCTGGTTGATACATTATGGTATTGAATTTATGTAAAAAACGGCTTAGGCTTTAAAAACTGATATAAAGAAACTATTCTTGTGAAATTTACTTGATTATTCCGGTCACATGTATATACAATGCAAGGTAATAAATTCTACATTGTAAATTCTAGATGTTTTGGGGTGCTACTTTTCATAACGTTTCTGACACACACAATTTCACAAGGCCGTTTATGGTGACACCCGTGATTCTCCCAGAAAAAAGAAAGCGATATGGCGCGACTGCTAAGGATTTGGGGTGCAAGGGTAAATTACTCCGCTTAATGTAGGCTAATCTCAGCGGCGCTTTCAGTTATTGTGAAGTCCCGTCATAGAAGTGTCCGGGTAGAAGTACATCAATGTCACGAGGAAACGTTTCAAATTCTTGGTTTTTCTCTAATATGGTATATTGAAATGAAAATAGAAAACCGCGTATCAATGTCGATGGTTGTGATCAAATTACTGGACAGAAGGAATAACTATTTGTACGAGTCACCTTTATTAAAATCAATATTACACAAACTATTTTATATCCCCGTCTATAGAGTATTTAAAGATAGAATTCGTCTTTGTTCTTTTTTCGCAGCATAAATGTCGGAAATCGTATTCAGGCTCATGTCAGAAGGTACGAGAAGAGCACCTCACGAGCTTTTCTCCATAAAAGGTGTCCCCCACCAAATTTCCAGCTGGCATGGAAATTTGAAGAAAAGAAGGGCACCCCACGACATATTTTTCAAAAAGTTGTAAAATCATCTTTAATCAACTTTACAACTACGAAGAACAACAAAATAATGGGTTTTGAACATTTA
>LQRL01118374.1:1210-12600 GCA_001703475.1 Hydroides elegans
AATACTGAAATACTAAAATAATATTTTTCATGATTTAGATATTCATTCAATAATTATTTTGTTATGCTTCATTTTCCAGACGATCGGACAGTCTTAAACGAGGTGGATTGAGGCCTTTGTGGTAAACTTTCACCCAGGACCTCTATGAGAAAGAGACCTCGAAAGACAGTTGCAGCATCGTTAGCGGTTACCGAATTTTCCACGCCTCCACGTACAGTGTGACAAGATTTACTCGATCTCTTCTATGCGAGCGAAGATGAGTCATCTATGAATCGGATAGTTCAGGCTGTTACCAATTGGGATACTTCAGTTCATCAGTCGGATCAGACAGAAAATCCGATGTTGTTGCGCTTAAAGCCCTTGATCGAGGCTTTAACGGTAATGATGAGAAATTCCGGGGCTATGAACAACGTCTAACTAAATGTGATAGTCGTATTTCGCAACTGGAACGTGAGCTCCGAGATTGCAATGAGCTACTGCAATCGTGTGAACAGGAAATTCATACCTGTAAACAGCGCCTCTCTCGCGCCGAAGATCAACTTGCATGCATCCACCCATTCAACATGCAGACGGACCTTTGGTTGAACGTCACGACCGGCAACAAGCACGCGAACTACGTGGAACTTTTAACATGTTTGTAGAGTTTCTAAGTGTTCTAACAGTGTTCTACCAGGAACATAGGCCACGAGCAAATTTGACAAATACTTAGGAGCTAAGCCATTAATACATTTAAAACACAACATGGGTACTTTACGATTTTACGATGGTTTTGCCATTTTTCGCCTGTAATTATTCGTAACGCGTCTCAAATCACAGGTCGAACAATAGATTAAATAATATATTTATTGGCTACATTGGATCGGATAAATTGTCTGATTATATCCGGGTGATTTATTGCTAAAAATAGCTTAAGAAAAGTAAGACGAAATACCATGTTTTGGGGGTATTTAGGCAGAAGTGGCCAAATGCGCATTCTTTTCTCAGTCGTACTAGTGGTCTTATTAGCCAGTTATTCGTTTCCATCGGAAACTGAGCTTTAGCTTTATTTTAAACGATTATCAATTTAGCCCTTTTGTATATAACATTAATGAATCCATATGCAATGATGAATGATAAATCCATGATCAACATCTCGGTTGTCAACATTTACATAGTTTATTATTTCTACTTTTCCAATTAACTGTGATAAAATATGTCTATTACAGTCAAGTGCCCTCTCTACCTTGGGGGATGTTTTTATTAAAATATTAGTTGAATGCTGCAACGCAAGATAAACCTACAATACGCTTAGTGGATAGTTAAAATGTCATCTATTGTCTATGAGGCATATTATGCCTTAAGACTTTAAACGAAAAATATACCACGAAAACGACAATAATACCCTAATAAATGTTCCTTTATTCTGAAAATATTGATGTAAATTAATGCTTTTTGAACCGTGAACAGTTTTAACCTGATCCCGTAGAAAGTAGGACTCTCCCGAAAGATTTGCAAACCCACCTGTCAAATGTATGTGTGTTATATTTGGATGTTTTACATTCCATATATCAATGTGTATCATGGATTTTTGAACGTTTGAACGTTTTGAACGTTTTCGAACCTATCCAACTGTTGATGCAAGTCTGGTATGTCTTCATGCCACAATACAAGAGCTATGAATCACGAGCCTACGACTGCTTCAAACATAAAGTCTAAGAAAAACTTTCGAACTGTATCTCACACATGATTTTCATGGGTTGTCTATGTCAAAGATTGCAAATATATACGACAAGTTTGGAATGCTCGGAAATGTGAGAAATCCGTTTTGTTTACTCTTTAATCTACATTTTGGTAATTAATAAGGTCGTCTTTATAATTTGTTAGGAGTCATACTGTTGTAAATTGAATGTTTATTCGTTTCAAATTATAATGATTTTATGATATTCACCATTTTATTGTTTGCAATTTCAACCTGAAGTCATATCAATATAGATTATCATACATTTGATGAAAGACAATGAACTCAGTATATCTAATAATCGTCGTCAAGAGGCGGGCCAATTTACGTTACGGTAGGAGTAATGTGCCCGTAAAAATAATCACCCCCACATTACTTATATGCACTATACGCATTCAAGTAATGTGCGCCGTATATGTAATGTGCTTAATTTGTTCCGAATGTTTAACAAACGTATTGATAAAGGGGTTGGGTTTATTGAAGGATGCAATGAAGTGGTGAAATATAATATCATACGATTCTAATAAAGTGGTTGCAATATTCATTGTAATGACCTCCCGTCCAAGGAATCGATTTAGTTATTTTTTTATTAAATGTAATGTTTTTTTTAAACATAATTATCCATTTCTCAATCATAAGAGCATTCTCATTGACTGCTCGTCTTAATTGAAATTCTAAATTGCATGCAACAATATTCTTCGAATTGCAATTATATTCCATAGCTTACAAATTGCAATTTTAGAAGTAACCGAATGAATATTGTGCTTTCAAATTGTAAAGCAACCCTTAATCAAATGAACTTCAATTTTTGCAATTAATTACAGTCATAAAATCGATCTAGATGAATAAAATCACTTTTAAGGCTATACACAAAGAATTTTTATAATATCATACCCTCCAGTAGATCTCCTAGCAAGGAATAATGTCTCATTACACACGCGAAAAATAACACCCTTCTCTTCTTTACAGTTTCAAACAGCGACCTGTTCGTACCTGATATACGAATAACTTCCTCGATCGTGATGTGTCTTGTTCAGCTTATTCGTAGCATATACCTCAGGGTCGACATTTCGAATGCTTTCATGCGCAGTTGTGACATTTTGCAGATGGTTCATGTCTCGATTGTCTTGCTGGTACAGTAATCTTAGGAGTCGTCATTATCGGTAGCAGTTTGCTGAATAACTTCCTAGCGATTTCTATTTTGCTGCGAATCTCTTCACTCTTTCCGTTTTCGGTAATCAACCTAAGTACACCAATTTACTGACTTGCTTAACCTCTTTGCCATCTAGTTAGGTATTCCGCCTTTTCTGCCTACTACCATTGTCTTTGCTTTTTTATGGTCATCCTCGTGCCGAAATCCTTTCCCTTTTGAGTTACTCTTACGGCCAGTATTTGTAGTTCATTGTAGCTTCTGCTGTTATAGCTATGTCGTCTGCGTCCTTCAAATTGCTGATTCTTCTACCTCCGACTGAGACTCTTTCCTATTCACTCTCGTCCTCGTGCTCCTACTAAATCTAATACCTGATCGGTCCGCACTACCCCGGTCTGTTCCTGGTAGAGTCTGGCTATAATTCGTCCTTTCCGTCTATTCCTGTTGGCTTTAGTTTTTCCATTAACCTTTCGTAGTTAACTCTGTCAAAAGCCTTTTCGAAGTCTCTAAAGCATATAAATACATCTTTCTGCTTCTCTAAATATCTCTCGTTTATCGTTCTCAGACTGAATATTCCTTCTCATGTACCTTTTCCGTTTCTGAATCCAACTTGTATTTCACAAATTTCACGGTCAATGGCATACGGTACAGTGTGATTTTAATAGGCTTTTGTAATGTGACTCATCGGACTATTGGTCCGAAAGTTGGTGCAATTCACGGCTTTCGGTTTCTTGGGTAAAGGGATGAATGTCGACTTTTTCATGTCCTCTGGACTATTTTCGCTATTATAGAACATATCTACTATGCATAGAAAAAAATATGGGTTTTACACCCAATGGGATACCGTGATATACCATGAAAAATTAAGCAACTGCATGCAAAATATAGAAGATATGTAAATAGAGAAAGAAAACGAAATTAAGAAGAAAAATGAACACGGACAAGTTCTTATACTTATACACGTTGAACTAAGATATTTTAGTTCACATTTGTATTGCCACAGCACATAAATAACATTTCAAAGCTTCATTGATTAAGAAAAGGCTTCATTGCTTTTCATTAAATATATTAATAAATAGATTAACAAATCACAATTCTTCATCCCTGTATAAATACATAAATCATTACTTTTATAATTGAAACTTGTTTATAATGAAACAATATGATTTGCTTTGATAAGGTTACTATTTTGCACAAAAACTTCACCCATAGTAAAAAGTTCACATATATTAAAAACACTTTGTTATAAATGTATGTTATAAATGTATTTATTATATGGCTGGAAAATAATGGGTTTTGGAGGTCAATATCACCCGGTCCATATCGTTTGTGATATGTGCGTAGTAATATCATATTTTATGAACAAAAAAAGTTTATTTTGAAAATTTCAAGATGTCTTGATCTTGACTCGAACCCGGGTTGAGTCCCTTGCCCCAGCTATTTAACCACTTGAGCAAACGTGCTAATTGAAAGCGCAGTGCCTTAACTCGTTTTATATATGGGTGCAATTAGCGTTTTGACCAGCGATTTAGGTGAATGCTCTTTGTCAATACCCCTGTCAATCAGGCACGTCAATCAGACTTTATTTGCACAAGTGTGACGTTTCAGTCTGACGTGTGTGACTTCTTGTTTACTTCAGTTATGAAAAGAATGTGCAATGAATTGGGTGTACCTATTGTTTATATGCAATAAAATTGTTTTTTTTTATTATATATTCTTGAAAAATTAACCATTAAACGCCATGATATCAATTTGAAAGAGCAGAGAAACTGACATTGATAAAAGCTATACAAGGACTGGAATAATTTATGATTTAAAACGGATAAGAAACTTAATTTGTAGGAACTAAACAAAGTGTTGATTTGGATATTTTTGTCACGAAATGTGATATAATAATGCATTCAAAAGAATTAGCAAATGGATTTTTATGGGATTACCGCAAGAATTATCAACGTAAAAAAACTGGAAAGTGAAACGTTCGAGGCAGCGAAATAAAAGTGTTTTTTTACGTTCAAATCGGTTTAGATTTTATCCAAAGACTCTTTAATATGAATTATATCAAGTGACTTTGGACGAACTCGTATCTCTACATAAACGACAGGCCAGTTTTGAAAGCACTATTCACAAAAGTAGGATTGTTTCAAAAATAGCTATTTTACGCCACGTTACGTAAACGTTACGCAAACGTTACGCAAAAATAATTTCCAACTTATATTTTAAAGTGTTCTTATAATGCGGAGATACATATATTATAAGAAATGAAATCCTCATGGATCTAATCAAACTTGTTATTGGCCCTAAGTAATTCCCAAGACCGAAGGGCGCGGGCATTACTTTTCCCTATTCCTCGGGCCAATAACCATTTTAATTAGGACTCTTCGGGTATTATTTATATTGTAGCATAATAAACAAAACCAATATTCATCATATGTTTGTGCTGAGAGTTAATACTTTGACGTTTTGTTTTCCAGTTCACACATAAACTATGCTGTATAAAATAAAGAACAAATTACGTGGCTTTCAACTAAAATCCAATCGTGTATCTGAATAATAACTCTCCATCATTCATTGTACTAAATACAGAGAAATATGGTTGTAGTTACGATCAGTAGAAACTTAACCACTCCTTCCCTTGGTATCTCTCAATGAAAGAAAATATATTACATAATGTAATGACTCGGCTATTGTGCAAATACATCGTCACATCAGTAGCATTAAATGTTTTATGTGCAATTGGTATGTTAGTGTCCCGATAACTTTTATGAATGTAAGCTATATAATACTAGATATTCAAAGAGATTGGCATACATAAGTGATTGTAGTCAACGTGTTTAACATTCGGTCAACCTACTTTCGCTTTATATATGCTTAGTAAATCTCACGGCGCAATAAATATGATGATAAATACACAGTCTACAATATGTCGTTCGAAAAATAAGGCTGTCTTGTTTAGTCAATTTGAGGAATCTTGTTTTTCAAGTTCATGACGCAAAATGATAAAGGACTTGCAACTTGTTCAAACATTGGCTGGCAAACTTATGTTTCTTTACAAAAGTTAAGAAAATCGGAAAAATGTTTTCTAAATAGCCACTATCACTTAGATTAAGTACAAATAAGAAACAAAAAAAAGATTTAACAATTTGTTTGACAAACTATTCAATCTTTATCTATTTGCACCAAATACGTGACACTTTTTTATAATAATAATATTAAGAATTATAACGAATTAGTTGTTTCTATTTTTTTGCGATTGCACCTTTTGAATTTAGCACATTTAATCGAATTATATAAAAAAAACTATAAAAAAAAACGTGCCAACACTTAAATTTGAATGAGAATAAAATGATTTGCATTGGGAGTCATTGTCACTATCCAGTATGTAAGTTGCAGGCCATTCTTGCTCAGTATTTATATTGTAAATTGAAAAAAAAACTACCAATATTAAGCTAAATTCTAGTATGTGTGTAGGTGTGTTACTGTTATTGCTTTACATCATCATGATATAATTCATGATTTCAAGTTATTTGGTATTTTTGTCTGAACAATACTATACCAATCAACCCTTCTATGGTTGTCACTTATACCACTTAATGTCATGTTTTTTACCCGTATCGTATCAAATTAAGAATAACATATATAGATAGTTGATTCATCATACTTGAAAGTATATAATTAATAATAAGTACTATATTGTCTCATAAGTCTCATAGGATATTGAGAAGCAACCAATTAGGATACAGTTATGATAGATGGTCTTGCATTTCTGAGGCTGGGTAAATAATGCAAATGGATACTGTAATGCATATTATGAACACTATAACTTATTATGTTGATTTTAATGTGAATATGGTACATGAACGTTTAGGTGCAACAAACTAACCTAAATGCATTGTTTATTAGATTTTCCGCCACGATGTATGATTTGTCCGTTTTTTTTTCGACCAATCTATACGGAATGCTTGTCTGATTGATATTAATCATTGGCACCTTAAACTAACATCCGGATATGCTTTGTTAATAGGTATTTGTAAATATGATAAATTCAACAATGGAATTAATTGAAACTGAATCATTGTTGTTAGCATTTGACAAATGACCATTGATGTACACACTTTGAGAATACAAAGAACAGTAACTATGATGAATACATTTTTGCAATGCCCTCAATATCATTACACATGATTCATCGTGAAATCGAGAAATCTGCAAGACAATAGCCTGACATGATTAACTAAATTTGTGTTGATGTAAGGCTATTGCAATGATTGAACATTTGCAACAGGATTAAGTACTGTACATTTATAATTAATGATTCCAATAATTACAAAGTGCTTAGATCGATAATTGTTGTCACGTTATTATGTTATATTTCATGATTTGATGCAAATAATGATCGATGATTTATTTCTACATAAATCATTGCTCTTTAATCATATATGAACTCAATATTTATACTCAATACATTTCACTATTTGTATATATTTGAATAAAATCATTAGTCACTAAATTCAAAATGCTTTATCATTGCGATCAAATTTTTTACTCAGCTATAAATCATAAATATGTCATGTTAAAAATGTGTAGCTTAAGACCATTAGGTTAAGCGCTACACATAACTTTAGCGTATCATCATTGTCATAGATTTTCAAGAATTCTCAATTCTCAGAAAAATTGATTTTTCATCACTCATGATTTTCATGGCGATTGTTCCGTTCAAGATCGAATATATATGTTTAAGACCATGGCATGTCATAACACTAATTTATTAGTTATTGATTTGTATAAGCGAATGAAATGCTGTCTTTACTTTTCCAAGAATTCCATATGTTGTAGATAGAAGATCATTAATTGAATATATTACTGCCATGGGGTATTTTCTTTTCATTATAACATATTGTATATCAATAATAAATTAGCAACTGTCAGAATTTTAGAATATGTATTAGTAATACGGTTAGAGTGCAATGTATAAATGATGTATCTCAAAATTTCAATGTGAATTATAAAGGATTTGATTAATGGTTGATGTTGTTCAATCCTTAATTTACTTTAAATATTGTCATACATTTGAATAAGATCATTATTTACCCAATATATTATGTGATTCAGATTGCATACAAAACCAGAATTTCACAATGCACAACTAAAAAAAAATGTTATGAATTATTGTGTATCAAGCTATAATCATAAATAATCATCATGTTAATGAGTAGGTAAAGATCATTAGGTTTCAATTTACATATAAATTTAGTATATCAAAATTGTCATAATTTTAAGATATTTCTCATATTCTCTGAAAACAGATTTATTGTCAAAATTGATTTTGAATATATATTCTAAAATTCCCCAATATCTGATAATTTGATTGCACGTACTATTGTTGAATATTGATAACACATTGTATGAAATAAATCACTGGATGTAAATGTAATATTACCACATGCTTAAATGACGTAATAAATTATCATAATTTACAATGTTGTTAACATATTCAATGCTTATTCTTAAATTCTGATGATTAATAGTGACTATAGCGAGCATATAAATAGCATCCTAGAGTCAATATTAATTTAACTTTAGTATATTGTTTAGCAATGGTATATGATAAGCTTAATAAGCTACGCAGCATGGAGTCTTATTACTTTGGTTTGTATACATATCTTATCAATATTAGAATTTTAATCAAAAGATAGATAAGATAAGATATGGTGTATTTGGTGCAATCTACATATAATGTGATCGAATTACTACATTAAAAAACATTATACGATAATATATAAAATACGAAAACATTTTTAACGATTATATATAGTAACTTTAACACATACTTTAGCAATACTATGAATGACTAGAATGTTTATATGCATATTTATCACAGTCACTGGAAACTAAAAAGGCAGTAAGGAATATATGATGACTTAAAGCGACTAGTTCTACATTTAGGCAATGTGAATCTCTTTTTACTGCGAAGTCTATATGAGTTCTGCTGTTTCTTTGACAAGGGGTCATGAAGTATATCATTTGGATTGGTTATTTTCGTGTAGAATTTTCGGCATATGGTGTCTCGCCTTCTTTCGAGTGTCTCAAAGCTAGTGGTTTGCATGGCCTGTTTGTATTCTAGTCCGGGCATAATGATGTTGAGGGCCCTCTTTTGAATGCTTTCCAAAGAATATCATTGTTCTTTGGTTATTGACGTTGACGGGGCTGCGTATTCCAGTTGGGGTATGATTGCAAGTTTGTAGAAGTGTATCAGATGGTCGCTTTGAGCGCCTGATCGCTTAAGTTTTTGCAGGAAATATAGTTTCTATCGCGCTTTTTTGAATATGTTTTCAATATTAACGTCCCATTTCAAGTTGTCTTGAATGTGAAGGCCGACCAGTTTTGCTACATGTACACGTTCGATGCTCTCTCCGGTGATTTCTATTGGGGGCGGGTCTAGTTTTTCTTTGGCAAATGAGATGACCATTTAATGGGTCTTTTGCGCGTTTATTTTCATATCGTTTGTGTGTGTCAATTCTGTCGTTTCGTTGATTTACTCCTGCTTTTTTTGCGAATCCGGATCTGATTTCCTTACAATTTCGAACGCTGTGCTATCATCGACGTACTTAAATAGAGGGAGCGCAGGTTTCAGATCGTCGATCAGTGCTAAAAACCCTCCATACCAAAAGATAGCGCCCTGGGGCACTGCGCCGTTCAAAAACAGAATATCCGATAAAAAATCGCCAAGGCGTACATACTGCGATCGGCGCGTAAGGAAGGAGGAGAACCATCTGGTGAGGAACTGCGGGATGCCGTATCCTTTGAGTTTCTCTAGCAGTATGTTGTGGTTTACCCGGTCAAATGTTTAGAATAATCTAAAAACACCACACGTACGCTGTCGCCGTTATCGATCGCTGTATGCCATATGTGTAAGAGTTTAACTAGCATATCCGTTGTTGATACTCCTTTCTTATTTCCGAATTGGAGCGGGTCTGATTTGGGT
The DNA here is from genome assembly GCA_001703475.1 of Hydroides elegans. NCBI lineage: Eukaryota > Metazoa > Annelida > Polychaeta > Sabellida > Serpulidae > Hydroides > Hydroides elegans. The sequence continues at coordinate 11,060 of LQRL01118374.1, forward strand.
ATTGTGTACTTCCGAAGGTGGCGTATCACTATACGTTCCAGTTCTTTTGCGGGTAGACAGGTGAGTGATATTGGTCGGATATCCTTTTTGAGGATAGTCGGTGGTGATTTCTTTGGAATCGGGCAGACGATAGCCCGTTTCCGTTTGTCCGGTACGTATCCTTCTTGGAGTGAGCTGTTGTATATGGTGGTTAGGGGTGGTGCTAGCAACGGTGCTAGATCCCCTAGCATCCATGCCTGGATCCCGTCTGGGCCGGCAGCTTTTCCGTTTTTACGTTTTTCAGTTGGCGTTCGACCTGGTCTACACTTACTAAATATTCGTCCTCGATGTTTGCAATGGACGGGGAGGTGTCAGTTTCAGGTATAAGGGGTGGTAGGTCGGCTGAAACACTGTGTAAAAAGTTGTTGACCGAGTTAGCGAATTTGGCATAATCGCCGTTTGCATGGTTCTGAACCATGCTTGAGAAGATATCAGTTGGGTCGGCTTTAGATGTTCCTATGATGTTTGACACTATTCCACCATTGACGAGTGTCCGAGTCTTAGAGCTGTTGCACCTTAGTTCTGTAGCATTTCGAGCGTAAGCGGGTTGTTTGGCGATTTATCCGGTTTCTTAGTTTTTTGTACGCATTTGAATCGTTATGATGCTTGGCCTATTGTAGCTTTTTGATGAGATCCTTGTATTCTGATGTTATCCACGGTTTGTCTTTCGTATGGGTAATGATTTTTTTCATAGGAAAATGCGTGTCGATCAGGTTTGATATAACTTTGTCGAAGTATTAGAATTTCTGTTCGCACGTTTTCAGCGTATACATTGCGGCCCAGGTTGTATTTTTCAATGCATGGACGAATAATGCCTTTTCGTTTTTGCCTGAAATTCTAACCGTTTTTGTCTTCTTTTGACCTTTTTCATATTTAGGGTGTTTTGAAGGGTTGTTTGGCGATTTATCCGGTTTCTTAGTTTTTTGTACGCATTTGAATCGTTATGATGCTTGGCGTATTGTCGCTTTTTGATGAGATCCTAGTATTCTGATGTTATCAACGGTTTGTCTTTCGTATGCGTAATTATTTTTTTCATAGGAAAATGCGTGTCGATCAGGTTTGATATAACTTTGTAGAAGTATTCGAATTTCTGTTCGCACGTTTTCAGCGTATACATTGCGGCCCAGTTTGTATTTTCAATGCATGGACGAATAATGCCTTTTCGTTTTTGCCTAAAGTTCTAACCGTTTTTGTCTTCTTTTGACCTTTTTCATATTTAGGGTGTTTTGAAGGTGCACATAAAACTGCGTTGTGATCGGATTTCCCAAGTTTAGAAATTACTTTTGGTCTACCATAGAACGCCTCGATGGTTGTAAAACATTTATCCAGAATGTTATTTTCTCTAGTGCTCGACTATACTGTCTGTTTGAAATGGTGACAGTGAGTTAGATACCTGCCTGGGTATTGGTTAAAATCGCCAACTAAAAGGAATCCTGAATTCGGGTATTTGCTTCTTATACAATCTATTCCTGTGTCTAGATGATTCTTCATTTCGAAATTGT
>LQRL01118381.1:2290-13485 GCA_001703475.1 Hydroides elegans
AAGACATTGTGAGCAAGTCGTTATAAAGAAAGACGTGAGAAAGACGTTGTGGGAAAGACTTGAGAAATTCGTTGTGAAAAAGACGTTGTAAGACAGACGTTGTAAGAAAGACGTTGTGAGAAAGACGTTGTGGGATAGACGTTATGAGAAAGACGTTGTGTGAAAGACGTTGTGAGAAAGGCATTGTGGGAAAGACATTGTTAGAAATTCGTTTTAAGAAAGACGTTGTAAGAAAGTCGTCGTAAGATGACGTTGCATGACAGACATTGCGAGAAAAAAGTTTTTCTTAGAAAGACGTTGTGAGAAAGACGTTGTGGGAAAGAAGTGAGAAATTCGTTGTGAGAAATTCGTTGTGAGAAAGACATTGTGAGAAAGTCGTTGTGAGAATGACGTTGCAAGAAAGACGTTGTGAGAAAGACGTTGTGATATAGGCGTAATGAAAAAGACGTTGTGGGAAAGTCGTTTTGAGAAAGACTTTGTGAGAGGACGTTGCATGAAAGACATTACGAGGAAGTCTTATCAGAAAGATCTTGTGAGAAAAAGTTGTGGCAAAGACGTTGAGAGAAATTCGTTGTGAGAAAGACGTTGTAAGAAATACATTGTGAGAAAGACGTTGTAAAGAGACGTTGTGAAAAAGACGCTATTTTAAGACGTTGTTAGAAAGATGTTGTGGGAAAGACGTTGTGAGAAAGTCGTTTTGAGAAAGACGTTGTTATAAAGATATTGTAACAAATCGTTGTGAGAAAGACGTTGTAGGAAAAGCATTGTTGGAAAGTCGTTGTGAGAAAAGAAGACGTTATGGGAAAGACATCATGAGAAAGACGATGTTAGATAGACGTTGAGGAAGTAGTTTTGAAGAAAAACGTTGTGAGAAAAACGTTTTGTGAAATAGTGTGAGAAAGCCGTGGTGAGATAGACGTTGTAGGAAAGACGTTGTAAGGACAAAAAAATACCACCTTCTATTTTAAATTTGCTTATAGTATTGATAAATAATATATATTGCATAGGCTTGGGGCTTTGCATCTTTGGTGCCCATGTTTATTCCATGCTGACCATGCTTAATCAAAACACTATTGACAGTTCACGGGGGGATCGAAGGCCTTTAGCCTCTAGTTTGGATTGCTTTGAAATGGTGGTCTTTATCTGTACCGTGAATGACTTCACTGGTTCATATAGTTGATTAATCGCTAAATAAAAGTCGCTTTTTATAATCGCTAAATATAGTTGATTAGTCGCTTCACTTAAGATGTTATTAAATAATATTCAAATTGAATATAACGCGTGAATGTCATTTTGCCTCGGCGAGCGTCATTTTGGATGACAGTCGCGTAAACGCGACCGCCCAATTTGGGTTAAGGTGCACCCCTGGGTTTATTGGATATATGTATTCAATAATGACTATAGAACCAATATTGGATAATCAGAGTTTACAAAAAATCAACTTAAATGGATTCCTAAATGTAATATTGGTCCAGCCACTTTTTTTTTACCAGAATCCGGCCTTTTCCCAAGGGCCAGGCGGGCCGCCCGCCATTTATAAGAGGGGAAGGCAAGGCCCTGAATAGGTATAGCAATTGAATTGGTGTGATTATAATTTTTAGTGTTACACCCTTTTTAGCCACGGCTTGCTACCACAAGCCGTGGTTTGTGCGATCACTCTTCGTTGTTTAGTTAGTTTGATGTGTGTAAACTTTTTTCTTCGCGTCGCTTGTTCTCTCACAGTTCTTGACCGATTTCGTCCAAACTTTTTTTGAGACATCTCTAGATTGTCCTTAATATAAGTTGTGCTTAACTAAGCAAACGTGCTTATATAAGCATTTTTAAAAAATGTAAATATGTTTGGGTGACGTATGTTGCCTATGTGTTTAAACTGGATGCAATCGGCGATAATACCAGATTTAAGGCGAATCAAAGGATTTTAATCCGATATTGCATTCATGCATTAATGTAACACTGCAACAGCTGAAATCTTGTTATTGAGATACAGTTAATGTATGCTATAATTATGATACTGGTAAAGTAACGGGTATTTGATAAACTCATAGCCAGCAAGTACTAAAATGTCCTATTTTTGGAATATTATAATCACAATATATTAAAAATGGCATAATTAATGTGATTCAAGGTGAAAACACCAGCTTAATATAAATAACATTATCGGGATGAAAAAAAAACCTGTACTTTCTTAATGTTTTAATACGTAGTGGAGAGCTAACCCAATCGAAAAGTTAAACCTGTGACCCCGCGTTATATCTTATAAATTGAATTGTGTTCGTCAACTTGTTGATGAAAAATGTGTAACATCAGATCACCAGTTTGATTTGAAAATATTATGATTGCGGGTAATCATATGTATTAGAAATAAATAAATTGCTCTAGTAATAAGCTTCAGTGCTTCGGCATTAAGTCTGTTGAGCACTTTTGTCACCAAGCGCGACGCTGTTGTCGGATTACTGTTATAGTTTTTTTGAAAGAAAGTTTTAATCAAGGTCCATGCGAAATAGCAATATTGCAACTTGGAAAATTTCTTTGTGACCTTTTGTCGAGCTTTGATAAAAACCTTATTAATTGGATAATAATATGTCCATGTAAACTCGATGTGGTACTTTATGAAAACACTTCGAAGAGGTACGATATGGAGTTGAACATGGAATTACCTATTTTGGTGATATTGTTTCTTGTCCTTCCTTTTAAAAAAATACCCTTTTAGATTGTATATGAACTTTTGGACGTTTCTCATTAAGAGCAACGTAGGGCAAGATGTGGCGCACTGTCTTTGGACAGTCTTGTTACATAAATAGATGCATTATCCGAAAACTCATTAAGTATGTTTAAGAAGCAATTAACAGTTTATGGTACCGTTTATGGTTCCGAATGGCCCCCCGGTTTTGAAGGGCGGGGCCCAAAGGGCCTCTGCGAACAAAAATCGAATTTCAACACCTGCCCTTATATAAAAAACAACATAGCAATTTTTTGCTTCTGCTCACACAAAGAGCGGGTTTTTTGCAATATTTTCGAGCTTTTATTTTGCGTAGTCGCGGATTAACGTTTTAACTTCAGAATTCTGATCGCATTTGAAATGCAATAATATATTAAATATTGAATTAATTTTGTATTATGAAAAATTTACATTTACACTTAAAACATAATTATACATACATGGGGTATTCCACATAAAATATGCTTGTCCTTCGGCTATCTCAAAATGATAATCAACAAGCCTCAGGCCTAGAGACTGACAGCATAACGAAGGTAATGCATACATGAATGTTGGGGTTGAGGAAACAGTGTGAGGCCGACCTTGTGAGGATAACTCTGTGAGTACAGTTTTGTGAGAAATGCTAACAATTCTATACTTGATGCTTGAAACTGAATGACATTCGTAAAAGTCTACAGGGAGCGTACATAGTCCTGGAAATCCTCGAAAAGTCTTTAAAATCGATCGGGATCCCAAAACGTCCTGGAAAGTCCTGGAAATCGTTCAAAAGTTCCTGGAAATGTGGAAATCGATAACTTTAATTAATTAGTTATGAAATATTTTATTATCCCCCGTTAAAACGAGGGGATACAGGGTTGAGCTTGTCCGTCTGTCCGTCTGTCTGTCTGTCCCGCTTGATAAAGGGTAGTTTATGCACGCGAGTTTGGTATGAAGGAGTTGAGCTAGAGCTTTTTTACACGTATAAACCAAGGTCTGAAGTCGTGCCTCGTCAAGGTTTCATCTCGATCAGTTGCATATTGTCGATTCTGGAGCACTTTAAATATGGTCGATTTTAAACATTTTTTTTCAGATGCCAAGCACTTTGTGCACACGAGTTTGGTCTGAAGCAATTGAGCTAGACCTTTCAAATTTTATTCTCGTATAAACCGAGGTCTGAAGTCGTGCCTAGTTAAGGTTTTATCTTGATCGGTCGAAAATTGTCGATTCCGGAACACTTTAAAAGTTGTCGATTTCAACTATTTCACCCGATGTTACGTACTTTATGCACGCGAGTTTGGTATGAAGGAATTGAGCGAGAGATTTTTAATTTAATACACATATAAACCAAGGTCTGAAGTCGTGCCTGGTCACGGTGTCATGTCGATCGGTTGAAAGTATCTGGGATGTGCTTATATAAGCAATCGTGCTTGAAAATTGTTTTTGGAGCTCTTAGAAATGTAGCGAAATGTTCATATTCAGATGAGGAAATGTGGGTGATAATATAAGATATTATCATATAAGTACGTGGTATGTGCCTATATAAGCAAACATGCTTATATAAGCATATTATTTATTTAGATAAGTGAAATGATGTTCTTTCTTCACTTGTCTCGTCAGCTGCCCTCCAAAAACATTTTGCGTGTGATTTTATAAGCAATCATGCTTATATAAGCATATTTATCATCAATCATGCTCATATCAGCATATTAATCAGCAAATTAATAGAGATATGTTAACACCCATCTGGGGAGCCAGGTGCATTTGGAATTGGCTTACAAAAGTAATCGTGCTTATGTAAGCATATTTGCTAACCGTACGAAATAGTAGAGTCAAATTTCACCCGTAATACAGAAGGAAATTTTCAATTACTTCAGTCGAAATTATCGCAAGGAATGTGCCCTTTTTGGGTGTAATCCAGAGCAGTACATAGGGCAGAAATTCGAGAGCCGAAATAAGTGAGTTAGAGAAGGATGAAAAGGAATGTTCCCTTTTTGGCCATAATAAGACATGGAATAACAGAAGAAATAATTCTTGAGATGAACGAAAGTTCTGCTGTAACTTCTTTTCAAAATCCTTCTCTTACGTTTTCATTTACACATGAAATATAGACAGGAAAGTTTGGTTGAACAACAGTAAAATCTTGTGACATACCATGATTTTATAAACATGATAAAATGGTGTGTAAAGTAGTTTCGAATTTACTGGATTATAAATTAATACAATATCAAAAGCAATTTATAAACCAATTAATTATTGCAGTTACAACAAATTTAAGTAATAAGTATTCTTATTTATGCCTAAATTAAATTTCAAATGTTAACTTATTGCGTTTATCAAACACAGAGTGCTCAACAAAGCCATACATGTGCTTTAAAACAAACTACAGTATATGGTTATTGATTATCTTTAATAATAATTAGATGCCTTTTCTTATTTCTTCCTTATTGATTCTATCATACCAAATTACAAAACTAATAGTATCAAGAAAATAAGGGATTTGAAATCTTCGCAAAATACATAAGTTTTAATTTACGGGTGAAATAAAAAAAAATCAGTTCAAAAGTCCTTCTGATATTCTATAAACCCCTGTGATTGACAAAAGGATAACAAGGAAATAATCTCGGTCAAAATATAAGAAGGAAAATTATTAAATTTCGGCTTTTCACGTTATTTTGATCCTGTGATAATACATGTCTCGCTCTATTTGAAAAGGAGAAAGCATTCTCCACCCAAAATATCGTTTATTTACGGGTGAAATTCTGCTCTACTCTTCGTACGGGTATGTAAGTTAAATGTTTCACTGGCCTTGTCAGCTGCGTCTCAAAAGTATCTGGGATGTGTTTATATAAGCATAACTTAGTGAAATGAAATTATCTTTTTGCTTCACTGGCCGTGTCAGTTGCCTCTCAAAAGCAATTTTGGATGTGCTATATGAGCTCGTGATTATAAAAGCATTTTTTTTTAAATATATAAATTGAGGATACTTTTGCCAACTGGTCTCGTTAGTTCAAGAGATGTCCTCAGAAAGAAGTGAGTGATGATGCAAGATGTTACTGTTTTTCTTTCATCACATGATCTTGTTTATTCGCAAAATAGTTCGTTATTTCCAAGGTTAATTTAAGCAAAAACTGACTATCCTGCATCTACGAATTGTTGAATTTCACGGGGGATCCAAGGTCACTGACCTTCTAGTTTAAATAAGAAAATTGTGTTCAATCTCTATCTTTTCGCTCGAGCCTTCGGGGCTCGCATTTATATCGTATTTCAATTATAATATCTTATTGAAGTTCATGGAAATTGAATCTAGAAAGGTCCTTACATTAATCATATTTTACATATATCGATTAGGGGATTATGATTACAAACTACTTTAAAAAATGAATAACCGGTGTCTATGAAAAATCTCAAATATGGTGAGAATTGCGCGTTTGTTAATTTCCTTTTGAATTCGCTTCCTTTTATAAAGCCTATGATAATGAGATATGATCAAATCTGTGTTTGCGCCCAACGCTGACCGTGCTCAGTAATTTATCCGTCGGACAAGTACCTTTTTGAGGTGCCCGGCAAGCCGGTAATCATTTGAGAAATTATAATTTCACTATCGAAGTTTTGGATTTTTTGCTCGAGCCTCCGGCGCTCGAATAATTCAATCCGTACTTCTTTTCGCTTCAGTAAGCATATCGAATCAATATAAATGATGAAATTGTTATCACGAGAGTCGACTGTATACGGGTAACGGTGAGAAACGAAAGGAGGAACACGACCTAAGTGGTCACTCGGTCGCATACTCAACCGGTGGTTTGGCTGCCAAAGTGTCGTTTTGGAAGAAGCTCGAACTCAACCGAATTCGATTTTGCATAACACATACTCATTGAATATATTCCTTAACGATTAATTAAAAGATGTCACTCGCGCCTTCGGCGCTCACCTTGAGGGACGTTTATTCGATATCAACATTATTTGTGTGTGATCAGCTCATTTTGGGCAGCGCGTGTTATATTTCAAGTAGCAATCGGGTTTGAACTTGAATCGGGCTTGAATCAGGCATTCACTATCAAAAGTCCTGGAAATCAATCCAAAAAGTCCTTGAAAAGTCATGGAAATCGGGTTCAAAAAGTCCTGGAAAGACCTGGAAATCGCCCATGAAAATTCTGACCGAACCCTATGAAAGAGTATATTGCTTGGGCTGAGCGCTTTGTATATCTGATGCCTATGCAGGGCTGCACAAAAGGATCTGTTTCCTTCTCGAAGGAATTTAATTCACCTTCGCCAACCTCGATTTACATTTGTCAAATTCGTAAAGTACAAAACACCTTCGCGTTTTTCCTTGTATAGATAATACTTTTCTACTTAACGTGACCAATGTTTAGGGCTTGACCACAACGAAAATGAAAAATCGCGATTGAGTGATTTTCTCCTGCAAGTTAGTCCCCATACTCTTTCATGGCCATATCGGATTTTAATGGTTTGCTTATGCTGTAAAATGACATAAATCCACCCTTAAATTTTCTGGCCAATATGCTTCTAGCCATAAAGTAACAACATGTGCCAAAAAGATTCAAACTAAGAAGTTTCCGGCCTATGCGGTTTTTTGTGGGATTTTCTATTGCCCTAGGCTCGCGCTAGCCGTTCGCATCTTCGCAAAATGCGAATTCATTTCGGAAAATGCGAAAACTAATTTGAGGTCTTTCGCAACTTTTGCGAAGCAATAATTTGTAGAAAGTATTCCATACAGTTTTTCATTTGCGAAAGAAAATTAGAAAATGCGAAATAAAATTAGCATGCTTTCGCAACTTTTGCGAAAGGAATTTAAGGCCTAGCGCGAGCCTAGTTGTCTCAGGATTATCCAAAGGCATTTTTATCCCCCGCCTCACTAGCAGGAGCGGGGGATATAGAAACGCACCGTGTCCGTCCGTCTGTCCGTCCAGATGAGTTTGTCCAGGCAATATCTCATTTACTATTCACTGTATTATTCACTGGTATTATTCACTGTGGATGAAACACCACAGCTGGATAGAATATATACCAAAGCTGTGCCTCGCAAGGTTATTTTATTGAAATTTTCGAAAAAAAATGTAATTTTTTGGCGATTTTTTAAAGTTTTGGACTCGTTTTCCGTGATAGTTTTGTCCAGGCGATTTCTCAGTAACTATCCACTGTAGGTTTATGAAACTTCACAGCTGGATAGAATATATAACAAAGCTGTGCCTCGCAAGGTTATTTTTGAAATTTTCGAAAAAATGTAATTTTGGCGATTTTTTTTTAGTTTCTCGGACTCGAAAAAAAAATACTGTCTTTGTCCTCCCTAGGGGTGGGTCGGTCCGACCATGAGCTCGGTTCGGTCCGGTCCGGTTCGGTCCACGAAAAAGTTCGGTCTGGTATTTTCGGTTCGGTCCGTTTATATAAAAACCCGTATTGAATAAGTTGCGAATATATGTGTAATCCATTAGGAATATAGTAAAGGAATCTTTTTAAAAGTCACTGCACTCATGAAATAAAAAGAAGTATCAATTAACGAATCCTTAATAAGATATTTTTTGCTACATCAACCAATTAAGACGATAATTTTTTGCCCCAAACAATTTGGCTGAGGGCTATTGCTATCCCCCAGTCCGTCTGTCCGTCCGTCAGTTAACATTTGAGAAGCAGTTGTTTGTCCGCGGCATTTTAGTATGAAGCCATTGTCTTAGGGTTCTGAAACTTCACACAGTAAAAGAATATATATTGCAGATGTGCAACGTCGAGGTTTCAGTTTGATCGACTAAAAATTGTCGAAATTACGGGGGTCTGAACTTTTGAGATATTTTGGGGGTATATATACAACACATTGTCCGCGTCACTTTGGTATGAAGCCTCTGTCCTAGGGTTCTGAAACCTCACACAGTGGAAGAATATATATTGCAGATGTGCAACGTTGAAATTTCAGTTTGATCGACCAAAAATTGTCGAAATTACGGGGGTTTGAACTTAGACGAATTTGAGATATTTTGGGATATTTATGCAACACTTTGTCCGCGGCACTTTGGTATGAAGCCTCTGTCCTTGGGTTCTGAAACTTCACAAAGTGAAAGAATATATATTTCAGATGTGCAACGTCGAGGTTTCAGTTTGATCGACTGAAAATGTCGAAATTTCGGGGGTTTGAACTTAGTCGAATTCGAGATATTTTGAGATATTTGTACAGCACAGAAAGATTACGCGTATATTGTGACGTTGTGAGGACTACGTTGTGTGGATGATTATGTAAGGACAACGGTTTGAGAAAGAAGCTGTGAGAAATACGTTGTGAGAAAGATGTTGTGAGAAAGACGTAGTGAGAATGACGTTGTGAGAAAGACGTTGTGAGAAAGACGTTGTTAGAAAGACGTTGTAAGAAAGACGTTGTAAAAAAGATATTTCTTTTGAACTGCTTCTTTCAATCGACAAATATTCCTGATAAAGAATGTTTTGCATAGGCTGGGGGCTTTGCATCTCTGATGCCTATGTTTTACTTAAAAATTAAAATAAAATATTTTATTTATGTTCGAACTTTAACTTTAACATAACCGGAAAATTGTCTTTCTATATAAGCAAACATGCTTATATAAGCATATTATTTTTTAGATAAGTGAAATAATATTCTTTCTTCACTTGTCTCGTCAGCTACCCTCCAAAAACATTTGCGTGTGATTTTATAAGCAATCATGCGTATGTAAGCATATTTATAAGCAATCATGCTTATATCAGCATGTTAATCAGCAAATTAATAGAGATGTGTTAACACCTATCTGGGGAGCCTGGTGCATTTGGAATTGGCTTACAAAAGAAATCGTGCTTATATAAGCATATTTGCTATGTAAGTTAAATGATATATTTGTTTCACTTGCCTTGTCAGCTGCGTCTCAAAAGTATCTGGGATTTGCTTATATAAGCAAAATGTAATGTAATAAAATAAATTTTTACTTCACTGGCCGTGTCAGTTGCCTCTCAAAAGCATTTTGGATGTGCTATATGAGCTCGTGCTTATAAAAGCATATATTCTTTAATTTATAAATTGAGGATACTTTTGCCAACTGATCTCGTCAGTTCAAGAGATGTCTTCAGAAAGAAGTGAGTGATGATGCAAAATGTTACTCTGTTTTTCTTTCATCGCATGATCTTGTTTATTCGCAAAATAGTTCGTCATTTCCAAAGTTAATTTTAGTAAAAACTGACCATCCTGCATATACGCATTGTTGAAGTTCACGGGGGATCCATGGTCACTGACCTTCTAGTTAACTTTATGCAATTTCCAAATCATCTCAAAGTTTTACTCAGAATAGTTCTAAAGCTCGTTTGCTTTGAGCAAACGAATAATAAATGTTTATTTTGCATAACATGTTGGCACTTTGGCCAAGTTGGGTTCAGTAAAAACTGCCGATGGTGTGCGATGATTTTATTCAATTATCAACAGCGAGTATTTGTTTCTACTGTATTTTAAATTTGTTTAAGGCCTTATTTAGAGTAAGAATTGAAACTACGATGTTTTGCTAAACATGTGACTTTTACTTTGGTCATGGCCTTTAACAACTTATTGACAACCATTATTATTTTATCTTCACTTTGTTCAAGGCCTTTAATAGCACTGGCGTGATCAGCCAGCGCGACGACGGCCTGTCCATAGATTTTCATGATGCGGCGGTACATCATTCGATGTACCGCACGAACGAGAGCGGGCATACAATGGGAGCCCTTTCGGAGCAAGCAGTGCTGCTGGCAAGCGAAAAGGATCCGACTGAAAGACGCAGGTGAGTGACACTTTGAAATACACAGAGAAAAACGTAATTAGAAATAACAACATCGTTCGGTCTATCTATATGGTTTTATAAAAAGGGAGGAATTTTTGAAAATCGTAGGCCGAAATTCGAACATAAAGGCTAACGAAGAAAAAGAAAACTTTCTTCGTCGAGACGGTGGTTTAAGCAAACAAATTCCGGCTGGGGTTACTGGACTGGTTTTTTATCCCCCGTGAAAACGAGGGGATACAGGGTTGAGCTTGTCCGTCTGTCTGTCCGTCTGTCTGTCCCGTTTGATGTGGGATACCTTGTGCACGCGAGTTTGGAATGAAGGAGTTGAGCTAGAGGTTTCAAATTTAATACACGTATAAACCAAGGTCTGAAGTCGTGCCTCGTCAAGGTTTTAATTCTGGATCGGTTGAAAATTGTCGATTCTGGAGCACTTTAAAAATTGTCGATTTTAAACTTTTTTTCAGATGCCAAGCACTTTGTGCAGGCGAGTTTGGTATGAAGGAGTTAAGCTAGAGCTCTCCAATTTTATACACGTATAAACCAAGGTCTGAAGTCGTGCCTCGTTAAGGTTTTATCTGGATCAGTTGAAAATTGTCGATTCTGGAGCACTTTAAAAATTGTCGATTTCAATTTTTTTTCAGATACCAAGCACTTTGTGCAGGCGAGTTTGGTCTGAAGCAATTGAGCTAGAGCTTTCAAATTTTATACACGTATAAACCAAGGTCTGAAGT
>LQRL01118397.1:8901-24689 GCA_001703475.1 Hydroides elegans
TATGTAATTCAATGTGTGTGCCTGTTTATATTTATATACGTATGTGCCATTAAACTTCAATATTTATACAATGCATATTTTCCTGCTCAAGCTCAAATCTTGTCATAAATTCAAATAGATGCAGTGTTAAAACCGACTAATTGCTTTCATATTTGTAGAAAACATTGATGAATGCTTGAGTGCGCCATGCATCCATGGTAACTGCTTGGATGAGGTCAACGGATTCAGGTGCGTTTGTGAAGCTGGCTACCAAGGAACCCTGTGTGAAAGTACGTATTTCTACATGTATTTATTTCTTTGTTCAAGCCACTCAAGCAACAATAGGATACTTGCAATATTCACGCTTTGCGAGTGGAGAGTGTCGTATTTGCTCATAATGTCTTAAAAAACAGAGTTGTTTTCTTTGCAGTTACTTTTGCAGTTACTTTTAAAGATGAGTTATGTAAACGTCGTATCATAACAGTATAAGATCCATTTGTTTATAAATAAATACCTTTACAAACGCATGTTTTCTCAGCTTTATTGTACGGACAACGGATGACGGATAATTTTAGCAAAAAGCAAATCTACCTAGCCATATGATACTTGGTAGCATATTTTGCCAAAAAGTGTTTAGTTTCCTTAATGCACTGTAAAACAGATTCGTAAAAATAACAAACAGGTAATTAGGTCAAAACTAAATGACTGTTAGTATAGCGATTTCTATTACCTGATCTGACCTTGTCTTCTTCTCTCCATTGTATGTTTAGCCTACGATTGAAAAATTGTGATTTGTATTTCATTAAATAAGTATATTTGATAGGAATATATACGGGTCCCTTCATTTTTGCAGGAATCTGTGACGCAATATTCGACGGCCGTTGCTTTGTCTTCATGACGTCACCACTCTCCTGGCATGATGCTCTTGACGCATGCGCACTTGACAATGGGCGCCTAGCGGAAGTGGAAAATGCAGATGTCAACAGGCTTCTCAAGGATATCGTAGCGGGTAGGGGGAATTCTTGATAATATAATGATTACGCAACACAGTTGCTATGACAGAATCACTCATTAATGGACAATCCAATGTTTCTTTGGGTTTATATCGGCCATTGCCTTAGTCATGGGTGCCATCTTGCAATCATTATTATATTTCTTTTTTTAATGAAATCCCACCCTTGATCCTTAAAATGGGTGATTTGTTAAAAAGCAATTTGACAGTTGCGTATTGTTTGATTAACGTTGCCTCTGGAAAAAAATAGTTTATCGCCTACAGTGTTTGTATTCCGCATTACAATGTTTTCAGACCAAATGTACAAATATATAAACATTTAATCAGTCGCAAACTATTACAAAATTATACCACCAATTATTTAATTGCTTAACATATAGATCATAACGCTGAAATCTGGATTGGTGCCACAGACGAAGCCGTAGAAGGAACCTGGATCTGGGCCACTTCCGGTCGACACCTTGATGACCTATTTTCTGATTGGTCCACCTCGTATGGCGGGCAACCCGACGACAATGGCGGACAAGATTGTCTCAAATACACGGGGCCTAGCACGAGTCACAATGGTCAGTGGAATGACTATGTATGTGCCTCTAGCTACATGTACTTTTGTGAATATATGTAGATTTGTATCAACAGACAGAGGACAAATGGGAGTGACATATAGAATATTTGCATAATTTACATGTAAAACTATCATCTCAAAAATATATTTTTATTCTGACCATGTGTGTTTTTGTGAATATATGTAGATGTGTGACAGCATACGAAATATAATCAATTAACATTAAAATCTGTGGAAAGATTATGTCTGTGCCTCTAGCTACATGTTCATTTGTGAATATATGTAGATTTGTGACAATATACGAAATACGATTAATTTACATTTAGAAGCAATGAATGATTATGGATGTGCCTCTAGTTACATGTACCTTTGTGAATATATGTAGATTTGTGACAACAGACAGAGGACAAATGGGAATGACATATAGAATATTTGCATAATTTACGGTAAAACTATCATCTCAAAAATATATTTTTATTCTGACCATTCGTGCCTATGTGAATATAATGGGAATAAGTCACGAGATTATATATTGAAGGGAATTATAACACTCTGTCAGCCAAATCTGACCGAACCCGAAGGCTGAGTTCAGATTTGGCTGGCAGAGTGGTATAACGTCCTTCAATATATAACCGAGTGACGTGTTCGCTTTATTACATACCTTCCAGAACGAATATTCTATTTAAGTACATTAATTTCGCGATTCAAGAACAGCTAGCCATGTTGGCTCAGTCGGTTAGAGCGTTTGACAAGCTTGTTTTTTGCGTCATTCGCATTTAGCAACGTTTGTTTACATTTTTATCATTAATAACTCGTTTATTGTTGGACAAAATCATCTAAAATTTGAAACATGACAGGGATTTTTCTATATTCTGTATGATTTATTCATAATTTCAATAGAAATACCCTAATTGAGCTCGATTTGAAACGCATTTTGTTGGCTGATTTGCAATGATCCGTGGGTTCCTGGTTCAAACCCAAGTGCAGGCATAACGAAAATTGTTTTTGTATCTCTTCATACATTGTTTTTAAACTTGATAATTAGTAATTCTTAGTTAAACATGTTTTTTGTATAATAACTACAAGATTTATCCACCAAAGTGTTTATTTTGATTATAAAATATGTGTTTTTTTGTGGTACATTTACTTGGTTGTCAAATCTAAGGCGCCAAGGTTAACATTGTTATAAACTTGATATTTAGAAATTCTTATGTAAAATCAATAGCAATATCAATGTAAGTAAAGATTAAACAAGTCTTTATTCGATATTTCATAAAACAATATTTGAAAACAAATTGTGCTCCAAGCGAGACTCGGACGCACCATATCGTGAGCACCATATCCATTGCACCAGAGGGGTTGTTGACTATTACATAACAAATTGATAGAGTAATAGCTATGGATCTATAATGCTCCATTGGTTTTAAAGATATGGTATATTGATGCAGATCATAAAATTTAAGTGCTCAGATCAATTTGGTGCCATTGTTTCACAAAATAAACTGAAAAATGCTTTGCGTTGCGTGTTATGAAGAAAAGTGGAATTGACGCAATTCGACGTTATGTGGGCGATAAGTCAAAAACGAGGCTATAGTGAACACGTATGGAAATATTACACTCTAGGTTTTTTTCTTGTATGATCTTTATACAGGTATGTTATAAATGTTGATTTGTCACAACATACGAAACATAATCAATTTGCATTAAACTCAGTGGAATGATTATGGCTATGCCTCAAACTACATGTACTAATGTGAATATATGTAGATTTGTGACGAAATAGTATACTTGCCGCCAAAAGAAAGTATAATCGTTTTCAAACATATATTTTTAGAATCAAAATTTGTTCGATTTTATTGAAGCTTTCACAAAATATTACCTATTTTGTTATCAAATGGCTTGTTTTTCAATAAAGTAATAATAATCAATGGTTAGGGAGTACTGGCTAGTTGAAGATGAGTACCCTCAAATTGTGACTTGACGCTTGGACAGCAAAAGCAAAGTCATAGATATATCAACGCAATTGCATAATTTGCCGTTAATTTACCTTCGGTAACCTGTAGCTATTATTCAAACCTGTACGGGACGACATACAAAGCAATTGCAGAAAATCTTCCGGAGCAGTCGACTTGGTTTACAGAATATGCAAAAAATTGTTCGCTGAGGCGCTAAAACGCCCTTTGGCGGCGATCCGTGCGGTATAGCTGAACAAAGAACTCCACGTTAAATGCCAAAGGGCGCTATGCGAGCATTATCCGATCAAAAGGGCGAACTTGTTCACAAAATCCTATCAGTTTTACCGCTTTCGCCCGTTCGAACGCACGATTTTCGAGCGCGTTATTCGTGTCCGTACTAACGTCTAACCGCTGTATCCGGACTTATCGGACTGGTATTAGGCTATGATGTTTAAGCCGTTTTGACCGCTGCACGGCGAAACCAGTTTTTGCAAAATTTCAGAATCAGGTAGAACTCTACATTTGATGACGATAACGAAAATTTCAATCAAAATTATTGACAATTAACAAAGATATGAGCCAATTAAGGCTCATACTTTCTTTTGGCGGATAGTTTATAAATCTACATTAATATCAGTGGAATGATTATGACTGTGCCTCTAGCTACATGCACTTTTGCGAATGTATGTAGATTTGTGAAAATATATGAAATATAATCAAGTTACAATGAAAACAGTGGAAAGATTATGGCTGTGCCTCTAGCTACATAAACTTTTGTGAATATACATATAGATTTATGACAACATAAAAAATATAATCAAGTTACATTAATATCAGTAGAATGATTATGGGTGCGTGTCTAGCTGCATGTACTTTTGCGAATATATGTAGTCTTTAAATGATGGCACAAGACAGAGTGTAACATGAGGAAGACATAGGTGCCTATCGTCTTAAGATATTATGCTATCCCGACAATCCTGACAGAGAGGGGATAAGGGTGATGACAAATGAAGAATTGTTCGTATAAGTTATGATCCAGATAATATTTTGTTATTCTGACATTTTTCACCTATATCTTATATATTGTCCTTATGATAACAAACGAAAAAAAAACATTGATTCTATTTTAACCATATGTCTATAATAAGTTTTGGCATCGCTTTTTCTCACACCTCTCTTGTCTCTTATTTATGATGCTAGACAAATTATCAGTCTCTGCTTTAACTGATTGAGCACAGACTACTAAAAAAATACCTAATAGCGCTAATAGCGGTAATATTATGGTTATAACTGCATATATAAAAAATGTTCTTTGGGACAATATCGATATTCTGAAGAATGACCAAGGGGTGACCCTAAGGGTTACGAGATCGAACAATGAAGACCGTGGTCTGTCCCAAATCTGAAACAAACGGATATTAGATCTGAGAAAAGGTGATCATAGAATAATTTAACGCAATCGAAATAAGTTCATAGCGTTTATATAACGTGTGTGTCCTCTTATCAATGTGCAAATAAACATTTTAAGAAATTACAATCATTCTAGAATATAACTTCAAATGTTAAATGTCATGTGATTAATATATAATTTTACATGCGAAAGCTATCAATCATTTTACACTTTGTTCGTATCCTGTTTGCATAGCGTGGTTATATTATAAAATTCATAACTCTCTGTTGTGTTAAATCTGCTATTTGCAATGAATGATTATCAAAATTATTGTACTTCTATAACAAATATTTGTTGTGGTAACAAAATGACGGATCGATAATCCAAGAGTAAGGATGACTATTTAGCATTGCGCAAAATATATCACGTACGAAATAGTAGAGCCAAATTTCCCCCGTAATACAGAAGACAATTTTCAATTATTTCAGTCAAAATCATCGCAAAGAATGTTCCCTTTTTGGGTATAATCCAGAGCAGTACGTAGGGCAGAAATTATAGAGCCGAAATTATTTCGGCTCTAACTGAGCTAGAGAAGGATGAGAAGGAATGTTCCCTTTATGTCAATAATGAGACATGGAATAACAGAGGGAATTATTCATGAGATGAACGGAAGTTCTGGTGTAACTTCTTTTCAAAATCCTTCCCTTATTTTTTTTCATTTACACATGAAATTAATACAGGAAAGTTTGGTTGAACAACAGTAAAATCGTGGGACGTACTATAAGTTTATAAACATGATAAAATGGTGTCTAAAGTAGTTTTGAATTTACTTATAAATCAATATAAGACCAAAAGCGATTTATCAACCAATAAATTATTGCAATTACAACAAACAATAACAATAAGTATTCTTAATTATGCATAAATTAAATTTCAAATGTTAACTTATAGCGTTTATCAAGCAGAGAGTGGTCAACAAAGGCTAAATGTGCCTTAAACAAAACTATATCGTGTTGATTATCTTTAATTAGATGCATTTTCTGATTTCTTCCTTATTTATTTTATCATACAAAATTAGTATTAGTATTAGTTTAAAAAATAAAGGATTGGAAATCTTCGCAAAAACACAAGTTTTAATTTACGGGTGAAATAAACAATTCCGTTCAAAAGACCTTCTGATATTCTATAAATCTCCAAGGAAAAAAATCTCGGTCAAAATATAAGAAGGAAAATTATTAAATTTCTGCTGATCACGTTGTTTTTTCCCAGTGATAATACATATGACGCTCTATTTGAAAAGGAGAAAGCACTCCGCCCGAAATATCGTTTATTTACGGGTGAAATTCTGCTCTACTCTTCGTACGGGATATTACGTGATTTCTAGATATCCGGTCCTTGCAATGGATACATGTGTACTTTACGTCTGAATATACTTGAAACACAAAAGCGAGCGGATTAAAAAAGAATGAGCCCGAGCGCCAATGCATGAAAAATAGAAACCGATTTTGTTTGCTCTTATGCAAATATGATGTAGATTTTTAAATTGTTAAATATAGTTACTAAATCGATGATCTGTTAAAACATAAACGCAAGCGTAATTAAATCGTACTTGAATATAGTTATTAAATCCACATCGCAATCGTTTCGAGCGATATAATATTTTTTTTTAAGAATAAAGAATATATTTAGTAAACATAAAAGGACACGCAAGATATTCGTTGGGCAAAACATAAAAATTGTAATCAGAATCATAGGTATCCGTTCTTTTTGGTGAGCGGACAAAAGCCATATTTACCGCGGATAAGATAAGCACGACGATTCAGCATTTCGATTTGTAAATATGAGGGCGATCACACCAACAAAGCCCCCACCCCTCCGGCGTAAAGCCCCCGGTAAAGAAATCCCCCGATAGCCCTAGAACCGCGACAGATTCTACGTCACACCCTCGTTGCATCAATTGCTTGTGGTACAAATCAATGTTCATAGATAACTGTTTGCATCGAAAGCATAACATATGCTTAGTGAACTTAACATATATTTAGTGAATGTAGTCCTGTTCGGTCATAGGCATGAATCAAAATATGACCATACATTTAAACGAAATTTAATAACTAATTTTAATAACCAGACATTCATTTATCATCGAAATCAATAAACAAGATACCCTATATAAAACTTTGGCAAAAAATCAGCTGGTTGAATAAAGATGCATACCTTTGTGAAAATCTTATTTTTCAAGTTGACGTTGATAACACCAATCTCATGCATGATATTTTATCTTGTTTATAAAAAAACATTAATGGATTCCTGAGTATCCCATGCCTTTATGGCATTTGCGAGGATGGACACAGCGAATTTTTAAATTTTCTGGTCAAATCATGTCACAAATACAAATAGATGTAGTGTTATAATCGACGTATTGCTTTCATATTTGTAGAAATCATTGACGAATGCTCAAGTACACCATGCATGCATGGCAATTGCGAAGATGATGTCAAAGGATTCAGTTGCGTTTGTGATGATGGCTACCAAGGAACACTTTGTGTTATTCTAAGTGCTTCTCTTTTCTATTTATTTGTTTAGCTATTTAAGTGTTACTTTAATATCACACGCACGTTACTATTTAAGAAACATGTCTAATCAAAAATATTCAAATAAGTCCGTTTTGCTATATTTCTTGTATATATATATTCTAACGTTAAAAGTTGAAGACTGAAACAAAGATTTGCTGAGCTTCTTCGGATCCTGGGGACCCGCAATTGCCCAAGCAGGAGAATGGCTACAGGCAAGTTTTATGCAGTATAGACATATTCATTATGTAGGATGCTCATCAAAATGAATTTAAAATACCCAAGCATCAATTTTAATGTATTAGTATATCGTTCCTTGGCAAATACCACCTTGAACTAAATACATCGTGCTTAGATTTGAACAAGTGACTGTGAACTAAACTAATTGTGATATATTCAATTAATGTTTCTTTTTCAATAGAGACACCTTACATATGAACTATTTCATAATAGCTTTGTTTGACATCACGTTCATGTATATAGTAGTTTGATGATATCTTAAAGCACAGGTTTAAATAACATATAGTTAAATGTAAATACCATTTTAGTTTCTATGAAGAGAAGCTTACATTTTGTAACATTGGCACGGTTTTGGAACTGACCCTAAGAGAGCTCAGATAATTGTCTATAAATGTTATATTAATGCGTTATCATGCGTCTTTTTATCAGTTATTTAACTTATTTTAGATTTCATAAAACGCCCAGAATTAATTTAATTTTCATATTCGCGCTGGTACATTCAATCTAAAAATAATATATACTAATACATTGCCAATTAAAAATATAACAAAACAGTAAATTACAATATGACAACATGTGAATTTGCAAAACAAATGAGAATTGAAATTTTTATAAACAAATTCCTTGGTGTTCATGACACTATAAGCTACGGTTAAATCTCAATCACTTTTAACAAGATTGCACAACTGTCACTGAATTGCTACTAACGTACCACTGTATACCATTTTTATACTTTCCTTGTCATAATTCTGCTCTTATTGTTCAAACCAATTAAGGTTGATCTTCTGGGTGCTTACCAACTAATTATGATTAGAACCAATCCGGATACGTCATCCTATATGTATGTCACTTCATATAAGTTGGCATATGGCATCGTTGAAAACCTATTGGATACAATCAAGGATGGGAGCGGAGCAGATAAGATTTTTGCTGGTAACTATGATAATTATTATGCTGTCATACACGACTTAATCCCACCCATTGTGGCACATTATGTTCGTCTGGAAGTCGTTAGTTTCAATCAAGCCCCTAGATTAAGTTGGATACTTAATGGTTGTCCTTGGGTATATTAGAGTAATCAATTACATCACCAATCGAAGAAGTGTATTTCTAGATCAGGCACACTTCATATAAAACACCAAAAAAATCTTAAGAATGTTAATGCGCTCGTTTATATGCAGTGAAAGTTTTTAATGAGAATATGAAAAATTCACTGCGGCATTAATGTCATGTTTAAATGAAGACGATGGTTGGTAAATTAAATTATATATAAAAATAAAAAGCAAATAAATATTCAGATTAGATGATTTGATGATCGATTAATGATTTCGTTCTCTTAGTAAAAGTATACAACTAACTGAATTGAAACTGCATATTTTCTAAAAAGTCTTCATTATGAGAGACAACGAATTGATTGAATTGTCTTGCTACTCTTAAAAAAACAGATTTTGTACTGTGATAGAGATTAGAGAATAACATGAACCAGGTTTAATCTGTAAGATAAGTTTTCGTGTTAATCAGTTGTCATGAATCAGCCACTTAGTATATAGTTAGAGGTTATTACATTTGTTGTTTACGAAAGCGGACCAGGTTATATTTTGGTCAGTAACATTGTTTTTTGGAAATATAAGACACGCATTACTTGGTGTTACGGGCTTTAAATGAACCCCAAAATGCTATGTAATGATGTGAAAATTGATTTAGGCTATTTATCAACTGGTTTAAATTTGAAAATTTCAGTATTCACTTCAATTCAGTATTCACTTCAATTCAACGAAATCACATTTTTCACAGAGGTATTTAAAAGTATTATTTACCTATTTATGTAGCATTAATGTATGGTCCGAATCAATCTTGTTTACCAATTTTGATCGGTGTTTCGATCATATTATTATAATTTACTATGTTTTATCTTGGTCTTTTTAGATACAGTTTTAATCCAAATAATATTCATATCAAAACCAACAGAATGGTTCCGTGCAATGCAACAAAGCATTATTGGTTTATCTTATTTTGATATCAACATGAAAATATTTAAGCTCACAATTATGATGTTGTTGCAATAAAGTTATTTGAATACTGATTTATCGAATGTTGTTGATAATCGGATTTACTTTGTGTGTTTTATAATGTTCAACAATGTCAAAGTTTCCACCAACGTTTAAATCGAGTTGTGATATTACATCAAACAATTCAATATATTTTTAAATAGTAGATGAAGTAAGTGTATATATTAACAAAAATCCGTTTGATCGAGCAAAAAGAAAGGACGTTTTTGTTGTTTAGTGTATAAACAGTTGTTATCTGGGTAATGTGATTAAAAATACACTCTGTTTTTGTTTGGATCAAAATGTTTAGTCATGATAAAACATTTTAAGCCTTATCATTCAAAACTCTAAGTAATTAATGTTAGCCTGATATCATGTAGTTGGCTGCAATATCGGTAAAAGTGTGTGAAAGAATTCACTTTTATTCAAAACCTTCACTCTTACATTAAAGATGTATATGTGCTAACACAAATTTAGCTATATATTGGTAGCATTAATGCATGGCATAATCAAGCCGCGTTGCGTGTTTTCACTGGTGTCTCAATTATATGATTATATTGTGAAATATGTTAAATATAGATGTAGCAAGTGTTAAAATGTGTTGTTTAATCAAAAGGTTTATTGTAGTAAAAGGTTTATTGTAATGTTACATAAGTAATATTCATTCATGTAAAATATACTCTTGTTTTGTTTGGATAAAACCGCTAAAAATGATAAAACGTATAAAACAATATCATTTAAAACTCAAAACTCTAATGTATACAAAAAAGGTTATTATTAGACTAAACCGATATCATCCTAATCAGATAGGTGCAAAGTCGGTTAAAGTGTGTCTGAGTATTTACTTCTTTTCAAAACTATCACGCTTACAATGAATAATTATATATGTTATTACAGTCTTTTACAAAACTTTGTAAGCATTGGTGTAGGGTTTGGATTAAACCTGATTAAACCATATTATCCGAATCAGATAGATGCATAGTCGGTTGAAGTGTGTCTGAGTATTTACTTCTTTTCAAAACTACCACACTTACAATGAATAATTATATAAATATTGTTACAGTCTTTTACAAAACTTTGTAAGCATTGGTGTAGGGTTTGGATTAAACCATGTATTTTCAGTGGTGTCTTGATATGCAATTATAATTAACCTTGGTGTTGTTTGGATAAAGTATGAATTCTTAAGATTATCACCAACACGAATTCATGCTGACAACAAAATGCTTATTTCGAAACTAATCCTTAATTAATAACTTGGGTGCCTGCTTTGTTGATTTTAGATAATTTAGAAACATATTACTTAGACGGTGTCACAGCTATAATTTTATACTTAATACAATTCTGCACTGAACCCTTCAATTACTTCCCGATAAGAAATATCACAACTACGAAATGAAACTGATTGAAATCTGATTGTCAAACTTATTCTATAGGATATTCGTGCCTTAAGTAAGACCTCTTTAGACCTCTTTTAAATTTATTCAATTTTACTCTGTGTTACAACCAGTATTGATGACTATAGCTTTTTGTAAAAAAAATGAATGAGCTATCAAAAAATATATGAAAGTGTAAACAACCAGTTGCGATTGTAGATTTCAAAAAGGAATAAATGCATTTTGAAATAAAATTATTTGATGTTGTAACAAAGGGCGTTTTAGTTCCATAAAATCTTAGAGAACCTGTTTCTCACACTTAATATATTTGGATATGCTAACTATACCAACGTCATGAAAAAATAAAAAGGACAATATTTTTCATTTATTCAAACAAAACACAATTTTCTCATCCATCCAATCACATAATTACTTGACCGATCAGACAGAGCAATATAAAACAAAATATATTCGGCCATTCTATTGGAAATTCAAAGTTATCATTATTGATTACATCAAGAATTACATGTTATACATAGCATTTGAATGTTATAGGCCAGACTATTATATAATTATTGTTTAGCCAATTTTAACAGATCATAGAATATAGGATATGTCATAAGCATTATAATCTAAGGACAAATAATTATGTATTATGCATCATATATTGAAGATAGTGGCATAATCAAATAGTTTTATTTTTGTGACAGCAAGCAGAAACACGATGTTATGATTAATCTATGTTTAAACTTGAGCTCTATAAATTTAACAAATAGTAAGGTCAGTCAACGCGTCAACACATATTGTTTTAAACCGACCAAATAATAATGGACAATTGTAAAGCTATTGTGAAGAGTTGAAAGCACTACGGCGAAACTTCTTCGAACCGATAGACTGGCCGCTAATTTTATCAAATAAAAATACCGATATTTCGACTTCAAATTGCAATAATATTTATGTAAGAATAATTTAACAACATAGTTTTATCCATATGGCATATTTGGTATATATAATGGTTACAAAAAGTTGAAATCCATCTGCTCTTTCTGTGTTATACCCATTTGTTTAGACCATGGATCACATTTTTTAAAGCAATTCTTCATATTTTCCCATATACATTATTATTATCATGTTTGCGTTTGAATTTATATTTTTGCAGATAAAGGTATAACTAAACAAGCATAACTGCTCTTTGTTTACGGTTTTTAGGCTAAGTCCAATAAAAAAACCTAATTTTCGTAGCGGTTACACCAATTTGTGCAAGGCAGAACACTATCATATCATTAGATGGACACTTTACAATAAATGTGATTAGAAATAATAATAATAAAATAATCAAGAGTTGGAATTCGTGTTGTGATAGTTCAACTGTCAATTTTAGGAACTGAATGACCAGAACGTTGTTTCATGATTTTTTGTGAGCGGATGCCAGTTCTACATTGAGTGTTGAAAAAAAAACATGCAATAATAACTTATTATAATAGTAGAGTCTAGTAGTAGAATAGTAGAGTCTTTGTTCAAAGCGTGAAGCAAGAGTATTCATGATATAAAAACTTAAACCGAAGTTTCAAATATTTATAATGAGTGTTCAATTTCAAGTAAATGTCATTGATACCATTGAAATACATGTTTATATGTCATTAAATATTCAATGTCATTGAGGGCAGTCACTGACTGGCCAGGCCTTTCATTTGCATTAAGCCGTGTTCACTAAAAACAGGCAAAAAAGCGCATAGCGATTTGTTCGGTTTTTATCATAGTTTGTATGTTTAAATTATGCACTGAATGTTCAAGTGAAATTATGCACTGAATGTTCAAGTAAAATTCAAGTGTAAATTATTTTTGATATGTAGCAAAACCCGCGTTGGGCTGTTTGGGTAGGTTTTGGGTGAACGCGGCTTTAGTGTATTATATAGGTTAAAACACCTTTATGCAATCTTTCTCATACTTTTAATTATACTTCGACAACATGTACAACTGTTCATACTGCTACAGTATTAGTGATATATAAAAAGGACATACAGTTCACTGAATGTGTAATCCCTTAAACATTTGACGAAATTCATTCGAATAGAACATCAAATGTAAGAAATACACTATACACACTGATGTATGCTGCTAAATATGAGCATACCCGATCCAGACACCAACGTGTGAACAGTCCTTTTCATGGGTGCTGTGAAAGGCACCCATGGCACATTGTTAAAAAAACCTCTAAAATCACATTAAAACAACATTATTATTATTGCGTCAAACATCAGAATAATGGTTTTGAATATCAAAATTGTGCAAAAAAAATGTATTATTTTTCACAAGCCAGCTAGGTTATTTCTCTATTCCCAGCCAACTTGGAACATAAAAGGAAAAACCTTACTGCAAAAATTTAGGTATATTGAGTATAACTTAATTACATAATATATATTTCATATATAAGTGATTACGAAAATTTTGCCATTATCAAAATAAGTGTCCGTAAGTAGCCCAATTCTCAAAGCTAGAAAGTATATTCTCAAATAGATCAAGCCAGCTCGAAGTTTTGTGTGGATCACCTTTTTGTGGTAAACAGATCGTAAGGTGCTCTTCATACTATGGGGGTGAGAGTGTAATGTCTTATAATATCTATAGGGCATTTGTTCTGCCAGCAACACTTGCATCAGACTGGGATACATTAACATAATAAAAACTATTGTGGCTGCGTTAACAATTCAAGTCATCAAATATATTGGTTTAAATCATCGACAATCATTAAAATGAATTGAAATTATTATATGATTAATTGGATTTGTCAAAACAAGAATACATAATACAGTATAAGATGATACAAATTGGATGATCACACGACAAATTCATTTTTTGACAAAATGAAATTTGATTTCCCGCTGTTTTTTATTTTTCGTTTATTCTACGTTTTACCATTATTCAAGGACACCAGCTTTACTTTACCAAACGCGATCGACGTTATAAGGGGGAAGCATCATTCAAAAATGTTAATGTGACCTCTATAACTGAATGTCAGGCTCGTTGTCAAAGTACTTCAAATTGTTCGGCAACCAATTACGGACCGATCGATTCGGCTGAAAATGGGGAACATATTTGTGAGTTTTTCGAAACCCAGAGCTATGACAATGCTGCATTCGAGGACACAAGGATGGTTTTATATAGGTAAGTGTTATGTCATAATTTTTCTTAGATGCCCATATTAATTATGGATACATTATTTTCCAGCAATTAATCTCGCTTTAAAATTCAAAATTTGCAACAGTTAACGTTCAGCGTTTTTGCAGTTATCGTTTAACGTATATCCATCTCATCCATTCATGTCCAAGACTAGAAAATGTTCACGGCCGTTTCCCAGGTTCACGATGTTCATGAAAAGTATTTTAAGACTTAAGAGAAAGTTATACGTTATTGTGACGTCATAATTAATTATCTAGTTAAATCACATAATCTAATGCGGCACAGTGTGAGGCATAAGTTACGCCAGAAATAAATTAAAACACGCATAAAAGCGTAAATAATGATGTTTTATATTTATCATGTGATTTTTCAAATTAATGATTTATATATTATTAAATGTAAAATGGATAAAATGAAACAAAAATTTAATATTTAATAGTATTCTTTAATAATAGCAACCCGATGTTTCCCTTTCCCTTATATTTCAGTCACTCTATTTGCGAGCCAAATGAGCCGATACATGCATATTCGTATAAATATTTGTAGAATTAACGTCATTAGCTGCTTATATCAAAAGATTAAACCAATATAAACGATATTATTGTGACCCAACAATTTATTGTGTGGGTAAAACGCACTTTAAGGTGCGTGACAATTTAAAACACCAGAAAATAAATTAGTCGGTTCTGTGTTTCTTAAAAATTATAACCGCTCATAACTAAAGGTATATTTTAAGTTAATGACAGAGCTCATTTGTTTTGCAGGTTTACTGATATGGTCGTTTGGTGCTTAGACCCCTAGATCTGTCTAGACTTAATTTGATCGACTGAATGGATTGACTATTAGTCCGATCTTAAGAAAATATGAGGTGGGGGGGTTAGATTTATGTAAACCTTTCAAACCCTTTTTTTTATTAATAACATACCTTTGTTGATTGCTTGGCTTGGCCATCCTATTGATATTGTTCGACTTTACCTAAGCCTTGGGAAAATTCGTCTTTTTTCTTTGGTTTGTAAATGTTAAGTTTGAGTTAATTCTGTATGGTTTGCTCTTAACACAATTATAAACAGTTGTGCGTCTCACTCGCAAAACTGTTGCAACTTTTAAATGTATTTCAAAAGTAGATTCACGTTGTTTTTTTTTCTTTTTATTCAAGCCCACAAACTATTTATTTAAATATCTAATATCTTTGTATTTAGTTGGGTCAATTTCAGAGCGAGTTTGTGATGTAGCAATGATATATTATTGAATGAATAAAGTCATATAATAATTTACTCACAGTTCTATCTATACTGTCCGCTGCATTAAGAGTGAATAATTCTAGCATTTCCGTTATGAACATGAATCTCCAACCAATGATAGGCCATACATAGCATGGGGGGGGGCAGCAGTCATTTGCAGTCAATCACGCCTATATTGCTAATTGAACTACTTATTAGTAATTATCGACCCTAATAACAGACATCTCTCCGTTTACTA
>LQRL01118406.1:7329-19689 GCA_001703475.1 Hydroides elegans
TATATGAAGTGAACATAAACTAAAATTTAGCTCTATCGTTATGTTAAGATATTAACACTAACAATTATTTGGCAAAGAATACTCAAGGACATGGAGTAAGAAGATGAGAAAAGAGAACCGATTCGCCAAATCTTCTTGTCTCATGCTCATTTTAATCTCATATTTTGAAAACTTGTGCGTTTTATTCGTCGCTTTCCACTCGCATTCATGCATAAATTTAAAAGATCATTCACGTTATTTGAACATACTTGAAAGTTGTCCTGACATCATCGCATGAATGTCCTATTTCGTCGCGACGTTGTCTTTGCGTAAAATACTTCGCACTGGCAAAAAGAAGCACAGAAAACTTGACATATCAACCCATATGAAATCGACCTTTCGACGTTACCCGACCTTTCTGCCTGATATATGATATTGACTTACTTTGCATGTTGCTGGGCCGTCTTGCGTAGGGAAGTGACGAATCGGCCATGATGGAAGGCCCTTCCGGTCTCCTTTTGAGGGTAAGGCACCTCCACTTTGCTGCTAGTGCTATTATTATGAATGACGTAGCCCTTTATGGTATGCGCGTCGAATCCATCTAAGCAATCTTGAAGAAATTAAAAGGAGATGTATCTTATGAATTGCATATTGTGTCCCTAGATACAATATTAAGTGCGGCGGAAGGTAGCATTTGAAGAAAAAAAACAGTACGTAATCAATATTTTGATAAGACACTATTTTTCTTGTAGCAACAAAAATGCGTTTTATAACTTAAAACAAGCACACATAAAAAAATTCATGTTTATAAATTACCATCTAAACCCAGTTCTTTCAATGCCTGGCACCCTCCAGGTTGAAGCAATTCACCGACAATCCTATCTGGCTCCTTAAGACTGCGTTCAATAACTGTCACTTTTCTGTTTTGTTTTGCAAATGTGGTTGCAAGAGCGGATCCCAGAATTCCGGATCCTATCACGATGACATCACACTCTGTATTCAATTTGGGATGAGTGTTGGTTTTTACCTAAAGAGACATTAAACTAATATTTACATATTCAGAATGATATATCTTTTTATGTATGGCAATCCATAGATAAAAATATAAAGATGGTGGTTTGGTCCCTCCCTGAGATGCTCCTCTGGAATATACTTTTTCCTTATATCCACTTTGTTTTCACGATCGTATTCCAAAATCCCCCACCCATATAGATAAAAACGTTCTCCATGTGCCCAGCTAGATTTAGGCGACGAGGAGCGATAGCGAGTCTTGTCCTAATATGTTCTGAATAAGACTAAATCAATTTTTCAAAATCGCTCAAGATCGCTCGGTCCTGGTGGCCACATTTTAAACGATTTACAGCGATTCATTTCTGTTTATAGATTATAAAATTCTATATCAAATAACCTATTTCATCTGAACAAGTTTATCAAAACACTGTCTGACAATTTAATCTCCACCATCATGCATAGACTCCTTTCATATATTGTGACTTTAATATAAATATACATTTCGTTAACATATTGCACACTTAATTTTTTATATCAAATTATGGGCAACGAAAGACAAATAATCACCAAACTAAAAAAAATGCACTTGGGTCATGATAATCGAACAATTAAACGCCATACATTATGTTTGACTTCTTGAATACACTGCCTAGTTACAAGAAATATAATAAGATAAGAAATACTTCTGTCCATTGACAACATTACACATTGCTAAATATATATCTTAATCAAACAATACCTTAAAATCGCTTAAAATATCTTAAAATCAATATCTTAAAATCGCTTAAAGTATGTCCACTCAAATCGCAGCGATCCCGCTTGTCGCTAAAAGTCTGGCCGATCCCTTATACATTTATTATAGTGATGACACATAAAAGTAAAACTTACAAACTTCAATGATAACAATTATTATTGTAGCTATATGTAGATTCTATATAATAAATATCTAGCCTTCTTCGTTTAGAAAAGCGATGAGGACTGAATCATATCCTAAACGTTCACTTTCAGCTTGAATGTCAATATGCCAAAGATAATACAAGACGTTTTCATTTCTATGGAATTACAGGTTCTTTCTATAATAAATATTCTTACGTGTTGATAATGTAGTTAAAATGAATCGCTTGATATCAAACTATATAATCCATACACATACCATTTTGCTTGAGCTTCCCGCTTCAGATCTATATCTTCTGAACACCATCAATAAAAACACGCTTGTTAAGATAGAATATATAAATCCATAGTTTTGAAAAATAGTGAGAATATAATTTGTTGAGAAAGATTCCATTTTGTAATTATTTTTTAATCCATATATGCCTGATTATATCCCAGTCGTACTGTTTATTATTATTTTATTTAATTGTCTGAATGTGATATAATATTTGCAGTGTTTGATATTAAAACCAGAAAGAGGCTAATAACAAATATAGATTATAAAATTCATGTCACTGTAAATGCGCATAGTTTTTGGGTGGCATCACAAGCTCTCTTCAACTTCATATTAGCATGTCATGAAAAAGAAAATCATGTACATTGCTACCCACGCAAATAATCCCGATTCCTCCGCAATGAAGTCATAAGGGACCTTGCTGTCTCATATTCAAGCGTACCCAATGATAACAAAAATGTTTTAAAATCTTTTTTAATAATTGATCAGGTTTAAAAGGTTAATTTTAAAGCGTCTTTTCATTAGCCCTTAAATATTATTTGTTCAAGTCTTAGAAGATCGTGAAATCTGTTATTTAGCTGTTCGTTCTTTAGAATAAATAAAGAAATCAAAGCTATATACAAATATTTTTTGTCCGCGAATCTAAGGTGCAATGAATAAATTACATAGTCAGAACTTTTATCAACACTACTAAATATAATCATTTTACCATATTCATCGGGTATATCTGTTAATTGCATAAAACAATCACCAAGTTACCACGTGTGGTCAGTCATCCTATATCTCTGCCGAGCGAATGTGAACCAATGATAAGAGAGCTCCTCTTGCTTATGCATTAACAGCGTTACAGCTAAGGCGACACGACAAAATCTGGTATCTCGCGATCACGCCATTTTCTAGAGACCAATATATCGAGCGCAGGTTTTATAAGCGGAATTGTGCCTTATAAGGGTAATATAGGCAATATTTGCTGTTCTCGCGGTGTTAAGTAAGAATTATATTGTTGATCATTTTATATAATACGCAAAAATTAAGATATATTTATTATATGATTAAAGTTTCAAAAAGACCTGTTAATCAGTCATTGAGTCACCGCGACCAGTTTTTTGGTAAATGACCCAAAAACTGGTCGTGGTGACTCAATATCTGATAACCAGTTCTATATCAACATGTAATTTGCCAAATGTACAGTAAACGCGGTTAATAAATTGACAACTACATGCCCGCACGCTTAATTAACACTCCACGCCCGCACGCTTAATAATCCAGGATTTAATTCAATTTTGCGCACGCCCGCACGCTTGCACGCCTGCATGCCCGCACGCTTGCACGCCCGAATGCTCAGTGGGATATATAAGGTTTGCTTAGTCAATTGATTCATTATTGCAATGCTATGTTATTTCACTGTCAATCAATAAAGAACGTTATGTCACATTCGAACAATTATTTAACCTTTAATTACCATTTATCTGTAATATGTAATATGAATTAGCCCCCAGAATCACTTCAGTAGTTTTTATATTCCCTTTCATTTTCCCATAGGATTGTAATTATTTTATTTGATTTTTTTTTCGTCCTGACTTTCTGTCACCGAGAATTCTTTACTAATCGCAATTATCTTTATTAAAAACTGAAAAAGCTTCTCGCTTTAATTCCTTATAACAAAATATTTACGATATTAGATTGAATAAAGGCAATGATTTCATCCATAAAATATGTGGATTAATAATGATATTCACAAGATGAGTTTGTTAAGTATAAAGAAATAATGTACAATGCATGCAATATTGTTTTCATAACATCCCGAAGCTAAAAAAATATGTGTTCACTAGCTAGATGGATGGAAGTATACAAAAATCAACAAATATATGCAAATAGAATAAATAAATTATCCTAATGAAACATAGCTTTAAAACATCTGTATAGCCACAGAAGAAACCCCCACGCCCGCACGCCCGCACGCCCGCACGCTTGCATGCCCACACGCTCAAAACACTCCAAGCTTAAATCAAAATTTGTCCACGCTTAAATCCTAGCGTGCGCACGCCCGCACGATGTCAACTTATAAACCGCGTTAACTGCACATGCACATTTATAAATAAGTTAAATGTTAAAGGGTTCCTCCTTGCATATAGAGGTATAAATAACAGCCGACTTGTATATAAGAACAACACACGGGAATATCGCATATCTAATAGCTATGGTTGAATGCGCTTCGCCAAAACCAAATAAACGTATATACATTCAATATTCTGGATTAAAATTGTCACCATATTCTTTAAATATAGATTTCTACATGATTTTATAGTTGCATGCTAATAAACCAATACTTGAGGTATCAACTTCGAGTAGGGGTCTAGATTTTTCTATGGAAATCAGACTTGGTAATTCTGATTGCTTTATTGGATTGATGAATGAAATGTATAAATATATAATTATGCCAATTTCTACATTTTTGTTCGATTCAACAACGCACATTATATCATAAAATTACTATTTGAAAAAAGTGTCCTTTTTTGGCCATTGGCCATTTATGCTTCTGAGCATACAAGAAGAGCTCTTCCCTAAAAAAGGTGTTCACTAATTTTCAGCTGGTTTGGAAATTTTGAGAAAATTCTTTCTAGCTAGGAGATTCGAAGAAAACTTTTTTTGTTGAAATTTACCTTATTATCGTGATTTATAGTGGGAATATTCATTTTGAATTTGATCAAACTGTTATTTGCAATGTATAATAGATACCTTAGTAATATTCAATATTTCAATTTTCGAAAAAGGTGTTCCAAGTTGGCAAGACAATGAGAAACCGCCCAGCTGGCTTGGAAAAATTGAACACCTTTTTATCAAAATTGTAACGATCAAAAACTTTTGTTTTCTTGTTGTTCGGCATTGTAATGGTGTTTTACGTTGATATCACAACGGTTCGGAAATAAATGTCTCGTTGGGTGCTCTTTATATGAGTTTGTTTAGAAAGCTTTGCTATATATATTTGTAAATCTAAATAGTTTTGTAATCTACAATGTGGTTACGGAATCGGGATACATTATGGGGACGAGAAGAGGCTTATACGTGTGCCTCTTATTTTGCATATTGCGAACGAGTTCCTGCTTTATGATCCATGCACGCATCAACGTCATAGCATTTAATTTCAATGACTTATTGTTTGCAGTTTTTATAAAGTTAAAATATAAATGCTTTTATGTACGTACCATTTTTAAATGTTATGCTATCGATAAATCACCCCTGTTTGTCTGTATACACTATTACAAATGAAAAAAAAGACACACATTTTCGGCTTTTGTTTTTTTTTCTTTTTTTATCACGGGATGAGGTTGTAATGATACATCGATTATGTGAATTTCAATATCTATTGCACAATGTTAATCCAAACAAATAAATACAATACATAGCCACTAAATGATATTTATAAATGACAAATCCTAATGCACATTCTCTTATTATCATCATTAATTCAACACAATATTTTGCAAAATACTTTCATAGCATAAACATCAACTAAATCACTCAATACTAGGAAAATTCACATGATAATGCATTTACAATTGATATGAACTATTGAACTTTCTAAAAGCAAATATATTAACTTGTTCAACTGGTCATTTATAGTACTATAAATCGTAATTTTTCGTTTCACTCAAGTTTTCACCTCGTCAAATATGCTTTCGCTTTCCAAACTGATAGATGAATATTGTAAAGTAATTGCAATTCGTCCATGTCCATTAACCACCAAATAAAGAGATCTCAAAATAGAATCTCTGTCCTTAAGAACTTTTTCAGTTTGATGGGAAACGCGATTGACTTGAGGAGTTTAGACAAGTCCTTTTTACAATACTCGCGTATGAATGTTCTACAGCATAATGTCAAAGAAGGCGGTTGCGTCAGCCATTCTTTTAACCATTCACCTGCTTTAACATCCTCATCTGATCCATTACTTTCAGTTAATGCACCATTAAAAGATTCTCTATCTTCCTTTGTCAGTTTGTCACCACACACGAGAAGTACTTTGAGCATTTGGAATTGTCCGGAATGAAATGCCAGGGTCGCTGAACCGTCTGTGCTAAAGTCATAATTATGATACAGCAATAAACGGACTAAACGCATGTCATATGTGTCTATTGCAAATAGCATCGCTGGCCATGTGGGCCAGGGTGCTGTATCGATATCGATTCCCAGGGGTGCCAGGGTTTTGCATAGCATCCAGGGTATAACTGAAGCGGGTGGGGAATCATTTCGATGAAACCGGATCATATCGGATAGTTCGTTACGCCTAGGATCTAAACGTCGTACAACCGTAAAGTCTTTTTTATCTACTAAAGGCCCATATTAACGCATGTATGAACACAGGAGCCATAGCAATATTTGAGTGTCCACTCGCCGCGTCCTCTTTTCACGATGAAATTCGTAGAAGTGTAATAAATCTGACATAGGTATTCCAGCTTTTATTGAACTATTCTGGGTGATGTGACGATAGGCACTGAAAAATGTTCTCAGCAAATAGTGACTGATGAAAATTGGTAGCTTGCTTGTTAACATTAACTTTGAGTTCCATGTTATTTTGACTTGCAGTTCCCTGTCTGTTAGTATCAAATGAAGTATATACCATGCCTCATCGTAGACAACTGTTTCTAAAAGGGTTGATATATCATCCTTGTTGTATTGATAGCATTTCAACTTTAATTGAAATAAACGCGAGTTCTTGATTGCTATGGATTTACTTCTACCGTCAAAGAACGGGTATATCTTTGAAACAGTTGTGACTTCATCAAGTTGGCAAAGCGGATAGTCCAGGTCTTTTTGACATGCGTCATAGTAGACAACAATTGATGAGGACAATTCACCAGTAATGATTTCACAGTGGTGATTATAATAGAAACTTTCCTCTGTTTCATCAGCTTTTTCCATGAATGAAAACTCAACGCAATATGGAATAAGTTTAGCGACCGCATCGAGGTTCACAGCCGGATTGCATATTGCGAAATGAAGGCTTTGATCACTTATACAATCAGTTAACTTTAGAATCAACTCAAGCATTTCTGTAGAGTTATAGACTGTACATAAAACACTTGCTAATTCTATCAAAGTTATTCTGTCGAATGAAAATATTGTATTGCACGATAAAGCGTTTTTCCACTGACCGTCGCAATAAAACCGGATGAATTGTTTCAGTCTCGCTTTAGGTGGTAAATGTTGATACAAAACAGGCAAGCAGTTTGAGTAATCAACTGCTTCGGGTTGCCTATCATAATATGACCAGTCGCTTTTCAGATCCCTTTCATCAACAAGTTCAAAACATTTGTGCCTGGCAAGATGGACTCTATGCTCACATATGGCTTTCAGGCACGATTCAAAGAGGGTTCGATATTTCTCTACACACAATATACCCATGTATGCCTCATCATTCAGAAAGTCTTCGAATACCCGACCGCTTAGTATCATATCTTTCTGTGACATGCTCCTTTCTCCTTTGCTTCTCAATATCTCACGAACCTCATGCGTATAATTTGCAACAATGAAATTGAAGAGGAAAAAGGTTTGAATCCGCTTATTTTCTTTGTTTTTCCGTATCACCTGATATCCGCTGATGACATTCCGTTTTAGTGTTTTTCGACGCTGGTCGTCTCTTTCTTTCTCCATTCTCAGTTCTCAGTGGATGATATTGATTCGTCTTTCCACAGTGAATATAAGGCAGTGCAATATCTAACAGACAACGCTGTTAATCAATATGAGCCTTTGGTGTGTATCAAAAATACCTTGTAAATATTAACTTATGTGCTTATTAACGCATAGCCAAATATCTATGCTTGCTAAGGTCGCGATTCATGCTCAGTTGCAGATCATGATTTCAAGCTTATTTTATTCAAAGTGTCAAGCTTCTATTATCCAGGCAAAAATTTGGGTTGCAGGGTGGGACTTTCACATTGCAAAACTTGGTTTTTGCCAAAAAAAACAATGTTCTGAAAGCATCGCTCAAGCATTACTTTACTCTTCGCAACCACTTTTTGATTGGACTTTGTCAACAGGATATAACTATGAAACGTACATATTTTAAGAAATTCTACTAGAGAATGAAGCCCGTCATGCACCCTGATTTGTTTGGATATTGATATAATTGAATTGAAAACGCTGTGTGCATCGATAGCTGATAATTAGAAGTCTGGTTAAACGTTTACACTTTAAGACACATTTATTAAATAAAATCAATATTTCATTAAATAAAATGTTAACACTTATTATTTCTAATATGCGCTGTTAGTCGAATGCTTCAAACTTCGTCATAAATAAGTAATGAAACATGCTATTGTAGTATTGAGATCTTAGCGCACAAACAGGGACAAAAACCAAACACAAGAAAAATGTCAGAGTTCCACCTTTTATTCTTGAGTAGCCTTCTTACATGATAAACAAAATACGCCCATAATATTTAATAGGATCAATGTGTTAGGCATACATGTCAAACATTTATAAACCTTGTCTGAGTTGCTATATTTAAATTCCATTCGAAACCCGATTTAATTAATTCGAATCGCCACTGTCACAATTTTATTTCTATCCCATGTTCCTGCTCTAAGCGATTGCGAATTTAAGCAAGCGGCGGCAGCTCTTTTTTCCCGAATAGTTATCGTGTACGACGCGTCGGTTAATATCAACGTTAAAAGAATCGCTATTAGTTGAATTTTGTGTTTCAATATTTTCTGAATTTTCATCATTTCCATCGTCACTTTTGTTTGTAATACTTTGCATAGTTTTATGGTGCAAACCAAAAGCGTCAGATAAAGATTTTATTACTTTTGAAAAAAAAACCTTTGCCCTATGAATAACTTGAATCTTTTCGAAAAAAAAATTGCATAAAGAAAACATACTCACGCTTTGTTTCATTATAATTTGAGCGTTTTCTCATTTTGAATGGCTTTCGGAAAACAACTCGAAAAATAACTTTTGTAATATCATTCAATGACTTTTTATTATTGTAAAACAATTTAATAATTTGAATCAATCCAATGAAACATCTGAAAACATGATAATTTAAGTATAGGTTTCAATAAAATATATATTGGGGTAGGAGGGGACGACGCTTTTTTATTCGAAAGAAAAAACAAATTTCTCAATAACATGTGCATTTTATTCGCAGTGATTTTCTCATTCAGCTGATAAGATCTTGTAATAATGAATTAAATGCAGAACGATTTTATAGAATCTATGACCAGTATGTAATTATATTATAGAAATGTATGAGGTAAATAACAGTCTAATCAGACATGGGCACACTCGTAATTTATCCCCCAGCTGCATTTTAGACGTTTGTGATCTTATAATAAAGCTACATTTTAAAAAGGTATATAGAAAAAGCTATATAGAAAAAAAGTTTGATTATTGACCGGACCTTAAAATAATGCCCTGTTCATTGTTTGAGGTTTAGATCTTTGACATTTGTGAGCTAATTCCCAACTCAGATTCGGGTCAAAATATATGCAAACATCGAATTAACCCCTACACATGACCTCTTAAATATGAGGGATGTTCCAAAGTTTTCGCTGGACTTAGAAAATTCCGGACGTGAAAGTAGGGTATACACCTATTTATAAAAATAATATACAAAATGTTGTAATGTAATTGTTTGCTAAGCAAGAAACTGCATAAAATAGTGCAATTTTGAGTTATCTTGCTTCGATAAGTTAAAAGATATAACTGGTTTTCCCTGCGCCAAGATCTCAATACTACAGTAGCAGGTACATTCGACAATGGCAAGTGGTTTAAATAACTTTTTCGAGAAAACTTGTCATGGTATACTCTATGCCCACCATAGCTTTGTATACTAGAAATAAAAAATAAAACATATTTGATCGTATCGAGAATAATCATTATGTTATTAGAACAAAATCATATAAAATGATTAAACATTGAGTGATAAATATTGTTTTTAAATCTTCACAGATAAATTGTATTTAAATAATATGATTAATTATACATTATCTAACATTTTTTCCGAGTGGTTTTATTTTTCAGGGTTATCATCACTTCGTTTAAATATTACTTAACTATCCGCGATTATTTACATTATTTTCTGTTTTCAGTTTAGTAGATTATTCTAGTGCTACTGAAGTTCAATAACTAAATTCGAGTGATTATTTTTTTGAGGAGCGATGGGTTTGAATTAACAATTATAACGTCTGAGTAGGGAAAGATTTGGCACGTTTGTGGAAAGATTCGCCAAATATCATGAGGCCAAATCGGTATTGACATTTTCCGTTGGGCATAATGTTTTAGATCCACATTTGGAACGTAACGGCAATCCAGGCGCTCACTTTATATTAGAACAAACAAGACAAAAGAAGCACCACGACAGCGTTAGTGATCCATAGCGTCGTCACACCCATGGCGACATTGGCCACTGCAGAAGATGTCAGGTTTTCGGCGGCACACCATTCTTCGAGCGGAGATGTGACGTCACTTGCAACTTCCGGTTGGGTGATGTTGTAGCCATCGCAAGATGCCATCAGCCTTAGCATCTCACTGTGTGAAAGATAGTTTAATGTACAGTCAAAGACATATCATGATAAAAAAAATTTAAGGCATGTTTATGCTGAAATTTCGAAGCTTTTTTCACCGTGGTTTTGCTGAGAACATCGTGCCTGGCTATGGGGTGATTGACGTTTATGTATGATAATGTTATTTTAAGAAATGTTTTAATCATTCGTTAAAGTTTGATTGCAATATAACAAACGGTTATTCCAATCCAAGCTTGGATAGCCGGTTAAGAACCAACTGGATATGAAACCTCATTAGCAAGGTAATACATGTAGTCTCGTTGCTTACATCCCGAGGTAGGGTTCGTAATTTTATGTTCCTATAACTCGGATATCAAAAATAACCTTAAGCCGCGTTCATGCAAAACAGAGCGCGTAAAAATGGTTTTGAAAAAGCCAAATAGAATGGATAAATGATGTATAAATGATGTGTATCAATGTGGCTTTCAAGCTTTTATTTGCGCGCTTTTTGTTTGCTTGAACGCGGCTTAATGTACATTTCAACCCGAACCCCGATTAAAAATGATAAGAATTATATATTTATATTTTAATCATATCAAAATATAATTTTGTAAATATATGTAAGTAGAATGTACTTTTAGTATGCATTACTTTTTATCCGAAAAGACGCGACGGAAAATCGAAAATTTAGATCGCTGAATGACATCATCATTGAAGCAAGGAGTGTGTTGGTTTTTGACCATAGTGATGGCATCTTGGCAACCAGGAAGACACGTCCAACCAGTGGGGTCACAATGCTGAAACATATCAATCCTAAATCATAAGACGTTTTATCCTTTAAGAAAAACATCGATTCCTTTACTTGGTGCCTACTTCGTTCGGCTTTTATGATTAATTACAAAACTTAAAGGCTTGACACGGATGTCTATACTGTAAATTATCAATATTTCTTTACATGTATAAAAGCGCCACCCGTTGGAACCATTATTGGACCGGTCCTGTAAATTGAATGAGGATTGATAATGTTTAATACTTGTTCATTAAATTCGAAGGTAAGCTTAGTTTGGTATATCTTTGATAAAAAAAGACGATTCAGTAAATTTTGATAAAAACGTTGTTTAAACATTTTACAAAACACAAGCGATTTAGTATTATAATAATACTTCATG
Organism: Hydroides elegans; assembly: GCA_001703475.1. Lineage (NCBI taxonomy): Eukaryota > Metazoa > Annelida > Polychaeta > Sabellida > Serpulidae > Hydroides > Hydroides elegans. The sequence continues at coordinate 19,161 of LQRL01118406.1, forward strand.
CTTTCAGGAAAATACGGGATATTATTGCCCCGAGGGAGACCGTCCGGGAGGGCCCGAAGGCGCAGCCTGAGGGCCCTCCCGGGCGGTCTCCCGAGGGGCAATGATATTCCCGTATTTTCCTGAAAGCATGAAGTATTATTTTTATTATATGCTTTTTGTGTTTATATTGTTAACATAGTTTAATAATTGAGGCCTAAAGTAATAATCAAAAACATGAAATATGAATTTTCTTGATTAAAAACGTTAATCGGCATGTCACCCGGGAGGGTAACGCTAAGCTTAACAATGACGCAATAATATAATAATACTTCATAATTTGTGGGCAATACGTTGATTGATGGACCCGAGGGCAAGAGGGAAGGACGGACCGAAGGCGCAGCCTGAGGTCCGTCTAACCACGTGCCCGAGGGTCCAGCAATCAACGTATTTCCCTCAAAACATGAAGTATTATTTTTATTATATGCCTTTCCTTATGATTTTATATGTTTAAGATAAAATAAAAGTGATTTATTCTTGTTGCAATACCCTG